>PVJO010000929.1:86215-198403 GCA_004026905.1 Hystrix cristata | reverse complement strand
TTTTTTTTTTTTTTTTTTTTTTTTTTTTTTTTTTTTTTTTTTTTTTTTTTTTTTTTTTTTTTTTTTTTTTTTTTTTTTTTTTTTTTTTTTTTTTTTTTACCATATCCTTATTTTCTCCAACCGCAACATTTGCGTGGAGCCGGTATAAAAATTGCATTACTCATTTAGCTCTGTAGCACATGTTCAGCTTGTTGCAGTTGAACTCAATATGGTAAGTGCGCACACACACACACACACACATTTTTGCATGTGAATATAATTTAAAATCCTTGTTTTAATTTCAAATCTCTGTATGATTTGTCTTCTCACTAGAGAATATTTTAGGTAATTTTCTTATTACCCATATTTGAGCAGCCAGATTTTTTTCTTTTTCAATTCAATAGATTTTTGTTACATTTGTTCTGAGGGTATATACTTTAACTCTTTCAAGAGAATCAAAACTTTATTAGTTGCTAAATAGCAAAGATGAGTTTCTATCAAGATGAATGCAATCATTATGTTCTGCAAACATGTACTAACAAAGTAAAAATTTTAAAAAGGCAAATCTAAAAAGGTGGATGCAAACAGTTTGAAAAACATACGTAATAACAATAGCAAACTATGTGGTGAGCATCATTCTAAAGTATTTAGATGCATTAATATGTTTAACTCCTCCCTAATAAGTACTCAATTCCATTTTATAGATTGGGAAATTGAATCACGGCTAAGTTGCCTGTGGCCAAGCAGCTAATACTTGCCGGTTTCAGTATTTACATTCAAATGGTCCAGATTTAGAATGTGTGCACTTCATCATGAAACACTGTTGCCTCTCCGGCAGTGGGTTAAGATGAGGTAGAGAGGAGGGGTGAGCTGGGAAAGCAGTGAGAACGGATGTGAAAGGACATAAAGGGTTCGGAGTAGGTTTTAGACCAAGTAGGTCTACTTTGAGGAATTTGGAACCTCAGTGTTGGAGTGTCAGGAGAGGGTTTTTGTTAAGATTTTGTGTGTAGGTTTATGTTTGGAAAAGATAGGGGAATGAGGCCCTGAGTTCGATTCCCAGTACCAAAAAAAAAAAAAAAAGATAGGGTGGGTACAGTTCCTCCATGCCACTCAGGATGGAGTGATTTTACAAGCTATGTTTTTGAATACATACAATATAACAAACACTATTCTGCACGCTGATAGAAAGGACAAAGTCCCTGCCCTTGTGGGCCCCTGTAACATTGTGGGAGTGGAGAAGCAGGAAAAAGATGCAAGTGGAATGAATACAACAAATTAGAGTGTGCTAAATCTTTTAAAAATACAATTACAATTCGTGGTGTAATAGTTTTATATTAACAGAGAGTGATCAAATAGTGTCTTCGTGTTGAGTGATTAAGTAGGTCTTCCCTAACGAAATGATTTGAAGTTACAAAGCAGCCTGGTGAAGAAGATGGGGCAAGAACTGTCTAGAAAAACAAGGAAACAAAATGCTGTCAGATGGCTTAAAAGAAAGTCTCTCTAGTCTCACACATTCACGCTGCACACAACTTGCTTCAAGTCTGGTCACTAAAATCTGCATGGGTATTTATCCCCACCACAACCAATCAATTCCCCAGTGATATTAGTTGGATGTTCTATAATTTAATTCAATTTTAATGTTACCAACCTGGGGAGGGCCTCGGATCCCACAGGTCCAGTCCCACGAGAATGAGCCTCAGGTCAGGTTTTACCTGTGCCTCAAATCTGACCCTAAATTCAGGGGCCTCGTAACCCTCTTTTCAGGTTTAGTTAATTAAAAAAGACAGTTCACAGACCCCTGGGAAACATTTTACTTATATTCAGTGGTTTATTGATTGGCTGATACTATTGAGGATTGAATCCAGGGAAGGCTGAGCTACAACTTTGGCCTGTTTATTATTTGTTTATTTATAATTTAAGAAAAGCTCTTGCTGAATTGCCTAGTCTGGCCTTGTGCTTAACAATCTTCCTGCCTCAGCTTCCCAAGTAGCTAGGATTATAGGCATGTGCCACCGTGCACAGCCATTAAGTGGTTTAGTGCAAAGGATAAAAGATACAAACAAAGAGCAAGATAGAAGACATGCGTAAGGCAAGGTATGTGGTGAAGGGCATAGAGCTTTCACGCTTTCTCTAGGGTGCAACCTTCCATGAATCTCCATTTATTCAGCAATATGGAACTCTGTCCTTTTAAAATGTATTTGAATTTATTTTTATGTCAGGGCTTCATTACATAGGCGTGATTGATTTCATCATAGATCATTGGTGGTCAGTTCACTCTTCAGTCTACCTCCCCTCCTCGTAGGCTGGAGCAGGGGTAGGATTGAAAGTTTCAACTCTCGTGATCCCTGGTCCTTCTGGTGAGCAGCTCCGAGGATTTCTTATTACATAATAACATGAAACGAGGTAGCTGAGGGCGGAGCATATTGGATGAGTGAAAGAATGGCAGGGTACTTGTATAATTTTGTCTTATAGTTTAGATTATCACTTGGTAAACATCAATATCTCCTATTGAACACAAGCCTTCTTTCATCAGTTACATTGTGGAGAACATTGCAGTTAGGAATCACCAACTTAAGTCCTGAAAAGGTGTCTTCTCATCTCGCTTCTTCAAGTTGAGTGATAATTTTGTTTTTGAGGTGCTGGGGATTGAACCGAGGGCCTTGCACATACTGGGCAAGTGCTGTACCATCAAGCTACATCTCCAGCCCGAGCGATATTTTCTGAGCTTAATTTTCTTCATTAATTTAAAATTTTTTTTTCATCTTTAACACCAGAGTACTACTCTTTTTTTTTTTTTTTCAGAATTAATGTAAAGTTCCCAACAAAATTTCTGGCATATAGTAATTATTCACCCTGTAGCTACTGATTTCCCCACAAGTACTAATAATTATATGTTTTCATACTTCGGTAGTCACAAAACTATGACCTAGCCTACTCATCCTTTATCCAAATAACAAAATTGTAGCAGTCATTCCTTGTTTTGGGGTCAAGATAGAGAGACGATCATGAACACAGGTGTCTCCCCCAGTCTATCGGTGATCAGAATTTGAGACAGTAAGGTAATGATGGCAAGATCCAAGATCAAAACTGGAGTTTTCCAAACCCCGTTGAGAATTTCCTCCCACAGTACACAGGACAATAACGAGGGTATGATTTCTGAATTGTCAAAAGGGAACATGCTTAAAGCTATTGAATTATGTGTGGTTCTAAGTTATACCCCTTTGGCTGTATGTTGTTCTGCCAAAAATTCAGCCAAAGGGAAGACGATTTAGAAGCAGATAAATGGAGTTTGTATACCATTTGCTACCAGTATGTTACCATGGAGTGATACTGAAAAGGATGTGTTTTGAGAGAGAACTATGAGAAGAGGGAAGGAAGCAACAGGATATTACTATTAATATAATAAAACATTAACTAGCTTCTGACAGGTTTCCCTTGTAAGATTTCCATACACATTTCACATCACAGTTTTTTAGAGAAACTGACAAAAATTGTCAGAAATGTTGAATAAATTATATTAATTATTGGAATATCTTAATAAATCCCCAGATGTGTCATTCCTTCATATGACTTACCTATGCTCTTTAGATGGAAATCAAGAAAAAGATGATATTGTACTTTTTTTCATTCTCTCCATACTGCTGCTTTTTTTCAGTGTTGCTGAAATAAAGAAAGATTCTTCTCGTGTATCTGACAAGCTTAGAATATAGGACAGGTTTTGTTAAACTTCATTCTGTAGGTAGAATCTATTTTAGCTTGAATTAAAGGGTCAAGAATAAAACTAAGCAATGGAGGAACACGTGTCTCTTTAATCTGGAAGCAGAAGTTGAATTTCCATCTGGTTTTGCTCTCACTTCCCTCTTCCTGGTCTTTCTGGGCTCAGTCTCTGCCCTCCTCACCCCCATAGTGTGAGTCAGGTGCCTTTATCCTTCCTTGGTGTCAGCAGCCACCTGTGACTGATGCTTCCCTGTTTCACGTCTCTGGATGAGTATCTGCTCCTGATAGACACACATATTCAAACCTTGTAGAATTTGCCATGTGATCTTTTGCAGATGGCTTGAGGAAAAATCATTTCCTCACTCAAACCTATTCCTGCATTCTCATCTCACCCCACAGGAATGCCCTTCACCTACATGCTCACTTTATTGATTCTTCACTCTGTTCACTTTCACAGTCTCTCAATTGTCGAATCCTGTAATTCTTAGTTTCCTATAAATCTGTCTTCTGCTTTGTGTCTGCATTATACACACATCTGCCTTATTCATACAATTGGCATATTTTAAGCACGGTATAGTTTATAAATGGTCTCTTTCCATTCTTTTCTCCATCAGTTAATTAGCTACATCGACACCATGCGATCTTTTCAATATGAATTGGACTTTGTCGCTTACCTGCTTGCAACGTTCAAGAACATTCATCAAACTCTTTGCTATAGTACCTAAGGCCCCTAAAATATGGTATTTAATAAACGAAGGCCATTTATAGCTGCCCATCTTCCTCTCATTCCCCCATTCTCTTTCTGACTCCTTCCTACCCTAATACTCAACACAACTACATGACGCTTCCATTTGTTGTAATTCACGTGCCTTTTCACAGGTATTACTTGTGCTTGTTTATACTTGCTGTCCCTTCAGGCTTCCACTTTCTCGACTGCTCACTCCTTTGTGTAGATGTCAGTTCTGCAGAACGCCTTCCCTGATTCCCCCGAACTGGGTGTTGTGTATGCCTTTGTACCACACTAGCTAGTTTTCATCAGCTCTGTGATCCAGCACATTTTCCTCTCACTCCTGGTTGGTCTCTTCTGCACTTGCTGCCTTCACCCACTAGACTATGAGAACTTCAGTTCATAGACTTAAATCTTTGTGGAATAAGCAGCACATTCAGGCTGAGATGTTGTGTACCTTAATGATGTTACCTAAATGGATGTGGATTATCCTCTTTTGCCTACACAAATGAAGCACTTATGAAGCGAATAGTCTCATATACACAGTGTTTTCTCTTTTTAAATTTTATTTTTGATAGATGCTATAGGGTTATGTAGAGAGAATAGATTGCAGAATTGGGTGATAAAAATAACATTATAAACATGCATTTTAGTTTTGGGTAAAATTCTTTCATTTTCTACATTTGCAATTATGCTTGTTATACACAAAATAATTATCAGTAAATTCCTGTTAGAATCATTCTTCAGTCGGGCATGGTGGCTCACTCCTGTAATCCCAGCACTCGGGAGGCTGAGGCAGGAGGATAGCCGCAAGTTTGAGGCCAGCCTGGGCTACATAGTGAGTTCAAGGCCAGCCGGCTGCATAGCCAGACCCTGTCTCAAAAAAAAAAAAAATCATTCTTCACTGAAGGGAATCATTTTTTCTTTTTATTTACATAATAATTCAATATACTAGAAATCAGAAATTTTAAAAAAGAATTCTTTGTTGTAAAAAATGAAGTAATAAGCTATCCTAAAATGTGCCTTTCTACAAAATAAGATTAAAATTTTTAAAACTAAGGAATCATTTTTCCTAACTCACACTACTGACACTTTTTACTCCATCAGCATAATTATTTAGAAGGTTTTTGGTGAGTGCTCTTTTGTTAGTATGAGACCAATCTCTTGTATTGCTCATAATCCACACTAAATGTTGGTTAGGAAACTTAAGAACCCCGATGAGGTATGGAATTGCAGTGTACAGAACCGTGCTTGAAATTGTTTCCAAAAATTGAATTCCATGTTATAGTAGAATAAAAGGTTTCAAACACACAGAGAGAGGAAAAGACTCCATGAGATAAGAGATTAAAAGCCCAGAGTGAAAATAGGAAACCAAGGGAGAAAAGTGCAAGGGGAATGTGTGTCTTAACAGCAGGGAATGAAATGACATTACAAGGAAAAAAAATAGAATAAAAATGTAGACATGGGTGGGAGAGCTAGGAGTCCAAATTAATGACAAAAAAATGAAAGGTCTTCTGCTAGAAGATAGAAAAATAACCTATCAAATAGAGCAAAAGGATCTTCCAGTTATTACCTTAAGTTTTGATGCCCCCGGATTGCTATATTTTAAGAATGCCACAGTATCTATGTTGCAATATTTTAAAAATTTTCTTAAATTTAGAACTTGTAGCTTTTTCTCTTTAACAATAATTTTAAGGCACAGTCATAGAAAATCAGTCCATCATTAATGCAAATGGTTCCAGCTGGTTTGGTTTAAACCATTAGAGCACTTTGTGATTAGTAGCATCTATAACAGTTGTAATTGTGGCACAATAACTGAGCTGGGTTTTACTAAGTGATTTAAAAAAAATTTTAATATAAAATATTTTGCTCTTTAGCATTCAGCACCTCTGGAATCTAACACTTAATAGTGTTTCCACTCCTGCCCTGTCTTCTGAGTCTTTTAGTTGTAAATATTTCAGATTTTTCAGTCACCCAAATAAGCAAATGCATACTACAATAAAACAAATATTAACTTGGAACATTAAACATAAATTTCCGAGGTCTATCTTGGGAGCAGATGACAAGGTCTAATATATAAATCAGACAGCACGTCTCTCATCTCTGTCTCTCTGTCTCAACAATAATGATCAACTTTCTTATTTGTCAAAATGACTATAAAACTTCTTGCTAAACAATGATTTTATGAACTTGTAACTCTGGAGCTAAAATGTTAAAATAGTACTCTCATAGGCTTGCTAGTTTTTAATGCATTTCAACACATTTGATACGATTTTGCAATTTGGAATGGACAGATAAGCCACAAGGAGAGAAGAGACCTAAGAAAAACGCACAGATGATAGTGCAACAGGTCAGACCAGGGGACTGACCAGGGTGTGAAGGGTCCAAGGGAAGAAGGCATCACAATCCCCTAGCAACGACGGGGCGCCTAATGGAGTGTGGGTCATTTGACAAATGTCTAGAAGAATGGATGGATTTTGAGGATAGACAAAGGATATGACCACTCTCTTTGAACTGATATCTTTCAGGTTTAGGTACTCATCCTACTTTATATGTGACTGCCTGCCTTTGCTGATTTCTTTCTGCATTTTAACTCTCTTTAAAACTGTCTGCTGCATGGCCTCCATTGGGAGTTTATCACACTAAATGAATCACCATTTCCTTGCTGAGCCAAACTTTTTTTTAAACTCAGTTGAGCTCTATTCATACTATTCCCTTTGGTTGTTTCTTACTTCTTCCCTTACTTTAAGCAGGTTGCAAATGAGTCTAGAAGGCTAAGTGAATTTTCAGGGTGTTCTGTGGCCCCGTTGAACAAGTGTGTTATCACACAGGTATGCACGTCTAATCTCTTCGTGTGCTCTGATTACTGCTTCTCAGGTTGTATAACTTTCATTATGGATTTGATGCCCCAAGCACCTTGTGAGGTTGCTGACTAGAGGCAGGTGAGGAGTGATTGGATCCTTCTCTTGCTCAGCCCGTCTGTCAGGTGGTTAGTGTCCTAGGTCTGTGTGCACCCTGAGGACGTCCGCTCCTGAAGCAAAGGACCCGGTGGGCAGGTAGAACTACAGCTTGCCCACCGGCCATCAAGTGAGCAGCAGATGGTACTGAAAAGCTCACTCTGGGCTCTTGGTTCCCTTATTAGCCTGTGTGAACCACTTTAGCACACCTGAGGCTAAGGCCGTGCAACCTCAGCACGTTGCTAGGAGCACCACCAGCAGTAACTAGGAAAAATGCTGCTACTATGGTTGGGTTGCAGCGGGCTTTCCCAGGAGTCTAAATGTTTCTCTTCAGTGGCGGTGGCTTTAGGTGGCCCTGCATTTCCCCCCGGGGATCAGGGAAACACCTCCCTTCTTTCAGAATGGAAGAGGACAAAGAAAAGGGGGACTTCGCTGGGGCTGGGAGCGGGGATTCCCTTTGCGGGAAGGGGCATTTTCCCCCCGCCCACCCCCGCCGAAAGCAGCCAAAGCGCCGGAGCTCGCGCGCCTGGAACCCTCCGAGCACCCTGCACCGTTTTTCCAGAGAAGGGTCTGGAGCCGGGAAAGCGCTAATGAGCTCGCCCCCATTGGCTGTCCCCAAGGCACCCCCATGCCGTCACTCTTATGCTAATGAAGGCCAGGCTCATTGGCTGGGCCTGGCGGACCTGTGCGGGAGCGGGCTGGGGGGCTGGGCCGGAGCCCCCCGCGTGCGTCTCCGCCCTGCGCTGCCCCGGCTCGCCCTGGAGGGGGCGTCTGTCCGGCCGGCTGGCCGTGCCTCGTGGGCGGCGCTCTCCCCCCGCCCTCGCCCCTCTTTCTAAGCAGCGAGCCTTTTTTTCCCCCTGGGGCGAAGTAACTTTTGCATTCCCGCCTCCCCCCGTCCTGGGGACCAGAGGCGGCGCCGAGCCTGGGGGCGGTTCCTTGGCAGCGCGGGGCCGAGTCGGAGCCAGACTTCGGGTCCTGGGCTCGGTTTGCATCATCCCCTCACCCCCGCGGGAGAGCCGGCCGCCCCGCTGCAGCCCCCTTCGCCCGCCTCGGCCCAGCGCCTTCCCTCCTGCTCCCCGCGCCCGCCCGCCCGCGGTATTTTCCTGCCGGCTCCCTCCGTCCTCCATTTGTTGTTGGATGTTTCCCACTCTTTTGAGGAAGGATGGTTGATTTGGAGAGCGAAGTGCCCCCTCTGCCTCCCAGGTACAGGTTTCGAGATCTGCTGCTAGGGGACCAAGGATGGCAGAACGACGACAGGTGAGTGGTGCGCTGCGGCGTCGGTCCCTTCCCAGACTGGGAGGATGCGAGGAGGCTGCTGGAGGAGGGGACCGCAGCGGGCGGGCGAGGGACTGAGGGGACCCTGATGCCTCTCTCCATTTTGACTCCGCACAGCGCTTGCTGCAGACAGAACTCTTCCTTTTCACTTCTTAACTCTGGCAGTGTGTTGACTACGTGTATTTGGTGCTTATTCTTTGGTCTGTCTGTGCTTTCCTCGGCTGTGGGTAAGGCTAGGTTATCAGAGGTACTGTGCATCCAGAGGCCACGCAGTATTGCTGCCAAATGATTTTCAGGATTTTCCTCAGGTGTGGTTTAATCCTAGTTGATGGAAAAAGCACATTAGAAATTTAAAAATCTCCTGCACCTGGTCCTTACGCCTTGTCGGGGTTGTCTTGACTAGGTGTCTACTTGCCACTAGGAATTTTGATGCTCTTTAGACATCGGGAGTTTCAGTTGGACAGTTGGTTTAAATATGTAACAGGTAGTTAGTGAAAATGACCAGCGTTGGATAGAAAATGGTGATCTGGGGCAGGTAACTGTGAATATTATGAATAATGGTGTTCGTATAGCATGATACAACCTTTCCATAAAGTATATTTTTAACCTAAACGGTGTAGATGTCTCAAAATTAAAACTAAGTTTTAAAGATAGAATATATATTACTAGCAAACATTTTGCTCACGTGTTTTTATCAATAGCATCAGCGCTCCACGTAAATTTAGAAATTATTCTAGCTAGCTCTATCAGATTATTAAAAGCACATTTTGTGCTTTCGAATTCGGTGATTTTTAGAATAATCATTTCAGGCATCACATGCCACATTTTCTTGTTTTTACATGGTGTTATGTACAATACTAAGCCTTTGACTCAATTAAAGTGTTTCCTTCAGGTTCAGTTTGGCATTCATGTTCTGTTTGAATTAAATAAAAGGTCCATTATTGGCCAATCTGAAATCTCTGCGTTTACTATTGGGCAATAAAACCTCTTTCTTTACCTCATGTTCTCAGCTCCCAATGCTAACTCTTATTCGCTGTGCTGGGGACCTTGTCCTGGGTATCGATTATCTTTATTATCCCATACTAGTAATTTAAAGGTATATGGATGTTTTGTAGAGAATGATCTCAATCAAATTGCTTCTTTTTAGGCAAAACAAAATATAAGCCATAAATTTTTACAGAGGCATTGGCCAGTATGCTTGTAATCTATGATGCTCTAGTTAACTGAAGAAATTTAAAGAATATTTAAATAGATTTGCAATGCTGATTGGCATTTAGATAAACTGAATTAACCTGCATAAATGGCTGATCCACTGCAGCATAGCATTCACGGTGATTGAATTTGTATTTCTTTCAGGCTCTTAGAAACGTGATGTAGACTAGATACCTTCATTGTAGAAAGTTTTAGATGGGTTGAATCTGTAGAGGATGTATTTTGGCCAAAGAGCTGGTGGTGTTGTTTGTATTTAAATGTCATCTCCAGAATGCTCATTGCTTTTGTGGTAGTCCTCATCTTTCTAAGAATGCTGCAGAAATATTTCAGTAATTAAGAATTTGGGTTAGTTGAATACTGAGTCACTGCTACATTAAAAACTTTTGCAGTCTTTTAAAAATTTCTGTTACAATAAAGTTTATGCTAGTTGAATTTTAATTTAAAAATCAAGCCACGTTTATCATTACAATAAAATGTTAAACATTTAAAAAATCCTACCATCTTTTAAAATTTAACTGATTATGTGGTTTCACTAAAAATGAATGTTTAGTTTGAGCTCTGTTTGTTGTTCATCACCCTCAGAATCAGAGAGACCTACATTTCTGTGTTTTCCTTATTCCCTCAGGAACCAAGTGTCCTTGGACAAGTCATTCAGCCATATGAGATTTGGTGATTTTATTTTTCTAATGGGAATAGCTGCGTCATAAATAACTTTACCTCGTAAAATGTTGACAAGAAAGGAGAACTAATGCTTTGCTGGTGCTAAGACTGACATGTACTTTACCTGTGCTGTATCTTATTGTAGTCAATCCTCATATAATCCCTGACTATTGGGTGATTATTTATTTTAGGGACAGGGAAACCAAGGTTCTGGGAAATTAAATACAAGTAATACCTCAGTTCGCGAACACTTTTGCTCACTGACAACTCCGTTTGCAAATAGAACGGTTTGGCAAAATTTTGCTTCCACTTGGAAACTGTATCAGATGATGAACATAAACTTGGCCACTTTTCCTGGAATCCTGGAAAGAATTAAGTTCATGAACTGAGGCACCTTTGTATTTGTCTTGGATACTATACCTTAGTGTAAATATGACTCCAGTTCACTTCTTTGTGACCCATATTTCTCCAGAAAGTTTCAAGGGAAAAAATAAAAAGAGAAACTTTTTTCCCACTTAATTGATCTTAATTTATAAGAATAAATGTTACAGTACCTGGCATAGTTTACATTCTCATTAATTGTTGATTCCCTCCCCTTTTCATTTTTGATTTGCACTTTGCAGTTCTTTTCCTTACTTTTCGTTTGTTTTTGTTTTCAGGATCCTAAACTAATATGTAATAAAATCGTTTCATTTGTTTTAAGTAGGATCACAGATTTCTATTTGGAATTAGATCTGAGTAGCAATCATACCTACCGGCTTATCTTCTAGACTGGATTCCCACAGAGTTGAGGAGAGAACATTGTTTTATATAGAAGTAGGTACATCATTTCCATCAGCAAATACATTGAAGTGCTCATCTCCTGGTCTTGGGACTTCTTTCTACGAACATCTTTGGCTTGAGCATCCCTCCCCACCAACTAATGCAGGAACACACTGCAGTGGTCGCAAACCTGTGTCCTGTGTGCCACAGTGGGCGCGCAGAGCCCTCTCTGCCCACCATTCAGGTTTCATTGCAGTGTTTGCACTTTGTGATAAGATAGTGCGTTTTGGGTTGTAGTTCGGGTGCTCGGTCTCTAAAAAGTTCGCCATCACTGAGTGACTTGGCCTACGAGGCCAGGAACAAGCCAGAGTGCCCCTGAGTTAACAGTGAGTTATTTAATACTTTAGCTGTCTCGATCCTTTGTTGGGCTCATTCTGAGTACAAGGGGACTGAGTTACAGATCTGCACAGTGGTATCTGGCTTAATGCCGAAAGTTTTACTAGCTTGCAGCACCCCTCTGCTCGATAACTATTTTCTGAATTCAATTCTCAAATAAACTAGGTTGCTATCCTTTTGGTTTCTGGGGTAATCCAAATCATGCATGGTTGGTTCTTGGTTGGTTTCTGGGGAAATCCGAATCATAGTGGCTGTCTTCTTAATCTGGAGTCATGTATTAAGAAGTGATGGAGTTATTGCGTTCTAACTGGGGGAAGAAGCCGCTTTCTGCCTTGCTTCTCTTAA
This sequence comes from Hystrix cristata, assembly GCA_004026905.1. Taxonomy (NCBI): domain Eukaryota; kingdom Metazoa; phylum Chordata; class Mammalia; order Rodentia; family Hystricidae; genus Hystrix; species Hystrix cristata. The sequence goes on along the minus strand of PVJO010000929.1, from coordinate 186,373 downwards.
GCATTTTAAGCTAATTCTTAGTAGGATATAGTTATCTAGAATATGAAAATAAATGAGGCATATATTAGATGCAGGAAGGGGTATTATTAAAGAAAACATATTGATGACTCTATTAGGATGTGGAAGGTATATATTCTATACTATAGATTTTCTGTGACATAATCTCGGATAGATGGGTCACCTAAATTTATATCATGCTACCTTTTAGTAGGTAACCCTCTGCGCAGTACACACATATAATGTGTACATAATGCATATAGTGTGCTTATAATGATTTGTGTCGTATATGTTTTATATGTATGCAGTATCTCAATGCCACTGTTATATAATTACCTCTCCCTCATTTGCATTCTGACATATTTTTTCTGGTGGAACATAAGGGAACAGAGTTAGACGTAACAGTGAGACAATTCGGCATGTTGATGGCATTAGTCTGTGATGCCCCATAGTAAGTTTGAGAAGAACATTACTTATGCCTTGGGGATGTCTGCTGTACATATGATGCATATTTATTTGGCAACCTGAGTAAAAAATCTATTTCAAATTATCTGTGTAAATGTCTTTAATGGTCATTTATCCACTCAGCTAATATTTGAATGCTTGCTACATATCATTCACTAAGGTTTGGAAAAAATATAAAGAGAAATATGAAACAGTGCTTCTTGGTATGGGATGCTCATTGACATAATTAAAAGTGAATTTCCCCTAGAATTTTGACAGCATTGTATAGATATGATGCTCTCTTTGTAGAATTACCATTTAAGACTCTCAAGAAAATCGTGCATCATTCATAGGTAGTATATTTAGTATTTGATTGAAAGTAAAGTAGCTGAAGTCACCATGTTAGATAATCGATGTATTTTGGGTATGATATGTGGAATAATGAGCAGCTTTGTTGTTATTTGATGATAGACCTTAATGTGACTAGAGATCGAATATCTGTGCTATGTAGACTCACTATACTACTAAAGGACATTGTTCTCTGTTTATATATTTCCGTGATTTAAAAAACAAAGATTTAGCCTATTCTGTATTTAAAGACTGGTAGGTTTTAAGTTTTAAATACTTTTAGACATCTAGTACAAGCCCTTCTCTTCTTTCATCATGAATTAGTCATTTCTGAGTTTAGAACACAATACATTTGATGTGAATAAATTGGCACAATTCCAATTACTGTTAATGGGCAATTCTCAGTTGTAGTCAGAGAAGAGTAAGCCATTTATTTAATTAAGACCATTCTTGTTTTTGAAAGTCAAGTCATTTGTTTCAACTCCGGTAATTTAAAGTGTATTTTTAAGGTTTTTAGGTAGCATTTAAAAGTAATGCATAGAGATCCTCTCTGATTAAAACCATAAAAGAATTTGAACAAAAAGTACAAGTCAATCAATTAACACTGTAAGGAGTATTCATGAAATAGAGAAATATTTGACTAACTTTTGGAATATGTGCAATTTTTGGTATTATATACAGCAAAATACATTATTACATATAATTGAATTAAATTTTAGGAAGGCTTTTTACATTGGCATGTGGAATATTTTTATGTCATCAATTTTAGCTATCATAATAAATTATATATCATTTTAAACAGTAGTCATTTAAAAAAAATTATTGTAATTTGGCAAGTTTGGGTTGCACATGTACACTTTAACAATATCTTGAGTGTTATTAAAATGTGTGAAATGCTGTGTTTTTATTGTTTAATGATAAAGTAAAATCAATCATATATATGTGATCTCTATAAAATTGATTTACCATTTTTGATAGAGAATCTAGACAATCCTGTGTTTCTTAGCACTAACAATTATGCAACATTTCTACAAATGAGGCAATAAAAATTTAGAAACTAAAGTATTGATGCAAAATATGACTTTATATATAGTGTAGTGCATAAGATGCAGTGGACATTCATTAATTGTTACCGTCTTTGAATGGTACGAAGAACTCAGACATTAGTGTTTTACATAAAGACACAAAGGATCCTTTCCCTTTGACATGCTCTTATCAATAAAATTGAAATGAAAATAAATTCTACATAATATGAAAAATCTAAATATTTGAGCCCATTCAACTCTTATCATACTTAATGCTTTCAACTCCTATCATATTAAATACTTTCAACCTCTTTCATATGAAATACTTCCTGTATGTAGTTAGTTTTAGTAACACCTTCCTGTGAGTCTTGCACTTTCAGCTTTTAAATGTTCTTCCACCAGGTAGAATGCAGTAATATCATTTCCCATGTAAAATATGAAATATTTTAAAGAGATTATACTTTACACTGAGCAATCTCTTGCGGCCTCAACGCCAGATGAGTGACCAGGAAAATGATTTTCACTAGCATAATTATTGTAACAAAATTATTAAAGTATTTTCCTCCTGTGTTACCAATGTAACAAAATTTCTGGATCAGAAACAAAGATTTGAAAAAGTATGAAAGATAGTGAATAAAAATGAGGACTAAAAAGTCATAATTCTGGTCTCCAATTTGAAATAAAATAGAAATTAAATAATTTATATACTACCATGTGGCAGTAACTATATCCTGGTTTTAGCATTTTGCTAATGTTAATAGTAAATTTAGTGTTTCTGTTGGCCATTATAATTCACGTTCTTTTTTATTAAAATGTTTTTAGAAACTCATAAATCATTTTGTCATTGATGGTTCTTCTGGTTTTTATTAGTGTATTTATGAATTGCCAGCTACGTCTTATTTATATGCCAGGCTTGTCTAAATTGTCCTTAGAAAATTAAGTAAAAATATTTTTTATAGTGAAATGTAATCAATTGCTTTATTTACTTACAGTTTCAAATTAAGTTACTCTGGCCTTTTCTAAACACCACTTAGTATCTTTCATGTACATCTCTATTCAAACTAATGCTTTTAAAGCCTCAGTTTTAGATTGGCAATTAAAATTTTCTTTGCAAAAGTAATGAAAACCGAAGATAATGACTCGAAAAGACAATTACTTTGACTTTTTGACATCTTTGTTTTCTTATGTGATATTTTTATGGGTTGTGAAAAAACAATTCTCTTAAGAATCTTAATCATTAGACATCAATCAACTTTCAATTTAAGGCAGGTATTTATGCAAAAGTTAGAAACTAATGAACAGTATAAATTGTGTCCATATTGATAGCAATATATTGTAGTATTGGCTCAACTTCTTTTTGAAGATTGGATAGATGTGAATGTCAGCCATTTAAGAAAGAGTTTTTAGATAAAATGTCTAGGAATAAAGATGCAATGTGGAGCAATTCGTCTTTTATTATTCTTAGCAGTATTTATAATCCTGCATGGTAAACATTAAAGTCTATTGGAGTAGGCCAATACACAGGCTCGCAAAGTTGGCTGATAGGAAATTACTATCATAATAAGTGGTTAAAATAATGGCTATATTAGTAAAGCTAATTCTGTTTTTGCTACATAAGAACTCCCTAAAGAAAATGCTGACAAGAGTTGTAGAGACCTGAGTCCTCCTCTTTTAAAAATTACTCCTTCCCACTTAAAAATATTCTTGTAGAAATCCTTAATAGTCTTGGTATCATTCTTCTGCAAACATTAAAGGACTACCAAATGTCAAGAAGTACACCAAACACTACAATAAAGCCGTGAACAGAATTGTTCTAGTTCAGACCACTGTGAAATTTACAGTAGCAGAAACAGACGCTCATTTTTCTTTTTAAATCCTAGAAACAGACTTGAATGATTGTGGTAGGCTATAGAGAACTTTGCTGGCTGCCCCGGAAAGCGTGACTGCAGGGCCTTGTGTGATCTGGTAGACAAGAATGTGGTTTGGGGGATTTTTGAAGAAATTCATGTAGAGATTACAGTTGAAGGGTAAGATGTTAGTAGATGAAGTGAGAAGAGACTGTTGTAGTCTAAGCACTGTCTTGTATGAAGGGTCAGTGGAGGGTGAGAACAAGGTGTTTTTAAGCGTCTTAGGGAAGTTGTGGGACAGTTGGAGATACAGGCCTGGAGTTCAGGATACTACGCTGAGCAGCAGAATATGAATGAGGGCTTACAGATAGCACCGCTGCAGTGTGCCATAGCTGTGGAGAAAGCAAAGAAGACAAGGGCGGGCCGAGAGCACTGACAACATTTCGTCCCCAGTACACAGTCACAGTCGGTGGGGTGGAGTTGTGGGTAGGCCACAAGGGAAGCTAGGAGATCTACAGTCCGTCTTCGCATTGATTGTGCTGCTCAGGGAAAGTGGAGATGTCCACGTGGGGCCAGCGACTTCTCTGTACAGAAATGCGAATGCCGTGTGAAGTTTTTAAAGTTTTAAGCAAATGACCAAACTTGGTGACAAACAAATTAGACATAGATGGGTACTTTGCTCTTGCAACTGAGTAAAATACAAAACATGATTAATTTCTCACTATTTAATATAATTCACGTTAAGTAAATCAAACATAATTTAATATATAATCATTCTGATTTTCATAGGAACCAAGAAATTCACCACATCAAAATTGTGAGTTTTACTTTGCTAGTCAAATTGCATTAGTTTTTTCTTCTTGCTCGTAAAATAGTCATACCAACTTTTCTAATATCACGTATTGTGTTATTGTAGTTTTCTTAAGTATGTTCATGTTCCTAAACAAAAACTGATTGCTTGGGAACTGAAGTTCCCTCACGTGCTCTGTGTCCAGCTGCCTCCTAAGCCATCAGTGTGTGTTGGCCTCATAATTTGTCCCAGTGTCTGGATATGGGAAGTCTCCAGGTGACTGGATATTTGATCACATACCTCTCGCGCGGAAGAGCAATGATGTACATGCTTGAAGTAAAAGAACAGAGACCTAGACAGCATGAGAGAACAAACCACAAGAAAATAGCGCTGGATCTTTTGGATCCAGATGGAAAAAGAAGCAGGGGTGCAGGTTAGACATTTCTGACCTTGACTCCTCCATTTCCGGGTACAACTAGAACAAGCTGACTTGTATGTGTAGTGTAATTTCCTGGGAAGGAGCACATACTTGGAAAAAGAAATCATTTGCATAAACCAAATCGGAAAGTGCACTAGTGGTATTAGCTTTATTTGTATCTCCTGATTGGGAGGCGGAGGTGACTCTAGAGATGGCCGTGTACAGGTCAGAGCCTAGAAAACACTAGTTGCTTGAAACAAATAGAAGGAAAATGGGGACTGAAGAAGATCAGCAGCATAGAAGAGCAGGGATGTGAGATTTCTCTGTGTAGTTTTCAATTGAATTTTGAATGGATCATGTTTATCTTCATCTGTTTTGACAAATAGGAGCAGTGAAGACAATAGAAACAGAAACCTAACTGTCAAGCTTGGCTTATCTAAAAGACAGTGGCTGGCAGCAGACCTCCAACTCTTGACTCTTCACCTGTTCAGAGTCTTAGCATGATCTCTCTTCCACACTGCGCTTCGGTAGTTTCAGCGCTGCTGTAATTATGCTACCCCTTTAAAGACTGTGAATCACTTCCTTCTGTGTATTCATTCCTTGAACTCAGAGTTGTATTACTTCCAATTTTCGCAGTATGTAAATATGTGTAAGAAATGGACTTTGCCTGCTAAGCCAAAAATACACAGTGAATCTAAGAAATAAAGGACTGCTTGTTCTTGGCTTTCTTGCACTGGACTCAAACAGAATCATGATGAATTGTTATTACAAGGGCACACTTAACCCGTCTTGTAAATCACTGTTTGAATAGGAATAAAAGCTGATTAACACATTTCGACCTCATTTAACTTCCTGTGGGAAAACTCACAGGTTGTCCACATTGCAGACAACCAGTTAGTAACACCAAGGGCCAGATGTGTGGTGTCATAATGGACAGCCTGCTGTCTCAAGTCTGTCGGGAACTGGAATACCATCAGTCCCCTGGGAATCAGACAGCGTGATCAGCAAGCTGCACAGGTGCCAGTAAAGAGTGATGATAATGACTTCAATGACTTCTGTCCTGGGTGGTGATTGCCGTGTCAGATTATAGATGGGCGTTTTCAGTGTTTTGTTCCTGTGTCTTACCCAACTCCCCATGGGTGCATTCATGTACTGTTTCACCCATTGAAAGTGGAAATGCCGAGGACACTGTGAAAATGTATGGTAATACTGAATTTAATATTTATAGTAAGACAGTGGGCGCTTACTAAGGGCTTAGTATAGGTCAAACGCCGTTCTAAGTATTTTAGTGTCTTATTAATTTTCATACCAGCTTAGAGAAATTCTGTTATTTTTTTTCTATTTATAGATGAATCACCCAAGGAACAGAAATATTTAATTTTTAAGATACACAGCCCATAAAAGGTAAAATCAGAATCTAACTGTAAGGGTTGCCAACAATTTTTATGACATACCAATATGATTTAAAGTTATTTAACATAAAGAAGAAAATGCAAAGAAATGTAAAGGCTTTCAAGAAAAAAAAACACAATATTTTATATTTATTTTTATTAAATAAGGGTTTCACTATGTAATTGAGGCAGGTCTTGAACTCACTATGTGGCCCAGGCTGGCCTCAAACTCAGGGTGATCCTCTTGTCTCAGCCTCCTGAGTGCTGGAATTACAAGCACGCACCAGCATGCCCAGGCTAAAATCACATTATTTTTGCATTCTTATAGGCCATTATTGAGATGACTAGTTCAAAATGGGCTATGGAATTATTGAAGTTGGTAGTATATTTTTAGGAGAAAACCATGGACAATTTAAAGTGTTGTTCATTTCACAGTGTGAAGAAAGTAGGTAGAAATTCGTAATTAGCAAACCACCTAAGGCAGAGATTTATCGTACGTGTTTATGTATTTATTTGAAGAAGGCTCAGGGTTATTAGTATCCGAGGAACAATACAAAGATAATGGCTTAGCAGAATGGTTAATGTGGAAAAAATAGATGAAAAATGAATTCTGAGCATGTATGAATTAAAAAAATCATGTAAGATCATATAAACAACCTATTAAGACTCTTAAAATACTCGTTTTATAAATGTTAGCCAGAGTCATCTTTTCATACTTCGGTTAATCTGCAGTAATTATCTTTATTGATAACTGGGGTGTTCCCTCAGCTGGCTTCTCAGGAATTTGGGGTGTCCTGCTTATGTTCTAATTCCTAAAATATTTGTACATGGTGAAATTTGTTTTCCTCAACCAGTGTGTTGATGATGATGAAAACTCTCTTGCAGAAACGTTATGAGATTTAATTGTGGAAATGTGAAATTATGTGATTGGGGCTTAATGTTTAGGCCAAACTACTAGCATGCCTCGCAGAAGCACAAAATAAACAGAAAATGCAGCAGAACAGAAAGATGATATGGGGAAAAATAAGTCAGGTGTGGAGTTGGGGCGTGATATGAAGTCCGTGATTTCCTTTGAACTCACTGGGAGTGAGTCACACAGTTAGAGCCAAGAAGATGTGCTCTTTCTCCTTCAGGATGAGAAGCGTGTAGTTAGGAGAAACACAGCTGTCCTTGGTGTTCAGATTGAAAGGAAATTGCTCCTGTGGATCTTTGAATAGTGTGCTCTGTCCTCACCTACACCCCTATTATAAAAGACTAGTGCATTTCCTAAGACTCTTACAACATTCTTACTGCCAGGATTGGTGTAACTAGAAAGAATTATCCACTTAGATCTACAGGGCACATACATAAATGTATCTCAGGTATGGAATGAAAAAAAGGAACACATAGACCCTGCTTCCAGAGCTTAGCTGTTGTAAATTGTACCATTCTAAATGTGGATGTGCATGTACCACTATGGCGGGTCTTTAATTCTTTCTGGAACGTAACCAGAGAAGTATAGCTGGGTCAAATAGTATTTCTATTTTTAGCTTTTTCAGGTGTCGTCCTAGTTGCTCAACAGATGAATGAATGAAGAAATTGTGGTTTATATACACAATAGAATATTATTCAGTGATAAAGATTATGTCATGTCATTTGCAGAAAAATGGATAGAATTTGAGACTATCATGCTAAGTGAAACAAGCCAGACTCAACAAGTTAAATATCACTTTTTCTCTTGTATGAAGAACCTAACATATAAGTAAGTGAATGAATAAAATAGAGAAAATTGGAAACTAGAAAGTAGACTCTTGGACATAGGGAAGGAGGTCAAGGGGAAGAGAGAAGGAAAGGAGAGAGTGGTGGTGAAAGGATTGGAAATGATCAGCATATATTCTGACACCCATTCCTTAAAAGGAGCATCGCTCTTCTGCATTACAACATGCACTATAAAGAAAAGGATGACAACAACAACAACAGCAAAAAAAACCAGGAGCACCAATTACTGACTCATTGATTCCTGAGAGATTACATGTCTTTTATGTAATCCTTATACTTTTTTGAGTCATATGGTTTTAACTGACAATTATGAATGTAGAGAGATTGAAGTTACATTCTTTGTTGAGAACCTGAAGCAGAAGTGCAGTCAGTAAGAGGGTAGGATGGTTGTCATTTTACAGAGAATCTACTAGGATTTTAACCAAAATACTAGCATGAATAGTGGTTATTATTACATCTTTAAATACTTTGAGTTGATTAATTTATATGTTTCCCTCATAAATGTCAAAATAAATGCATTAGCTTTTCGCCACTGTTACAGAGTAACTTTGAAAATCAATTTAAAGAAGGAAAGGTTTATTTCAGCTCACAAATTCAGAGGTTCTAGTCCATGGTTTGCTGGCTCCGTTGTTTCTGAGCCTGTAGGAAGGTAGTAGACTATGACAGAAGGGCTTGGCAGAGGAAGGCTCCTCACCTTGTGGCAGCCAGGAAGCAGACAGGAAGGAGTCCAGAATCAGATAGTCCACACATGCGTACCCCATGGTCCATATCACCAGGTAGCCCCCTCCAATGACCTGTTCCATTATGAATTTGTGGATGAACTCCTTTGAGTTAATGAACTCAGTGAATTAATCCCTTTATGAAGTTAGCATCTGCATGATCCAACCACTTCTCCAGGACCTACTATGAACCCTGCTGGTTTGGGAATCAAGCTTTCAACACGTGACTTTGGTGGGGGACACTTTGTATTTACCCAGTAGCAGTAAATGCCACACAATTTAATAGTGTCTTAAAACTTGTTGACTAGCCTTCATTTGGTATTTTTATAGTCTCATATATCTAGACATATGCATAGATACATATGCATACATCTTTATATATGCAGATGTTGTGTGTGTGTGTGTGTGTGTGTATGTATATATATAATTTTATTTATTTATTTATTTTTTTGGTGCTGGGGCTCAAACTCGAAGCCTTGTGCTTGATAGACAAGCTGTCTACCCCTGAGCCAGATCCCCAACCCCAATACAGTGTATATTAATCACTTTATTATAGCCAGCTTTGGGTGGTTCATTTATCATATAAATAACCTCAACCTAGACTATCATTGTAAGTTACCTATCACCAACAAATATTCCTATAATTATCCCAGATTTTCCATGTCAAACTTTACAGTAGTTTTGTACTACTCAACTTTAGCTGTTGAGCTTCACTTTTCCTGGTATTATTTCATCACTTGTTATTTAAATTATTGTAACATTTGCTGATTTACTGTATTATTCCTAGTCAGTTTCATATACCTCATCTCCAGTAATCCTTAATGCCAATCTCAAGCCTCATTCAACCTGTGTGTTTTTATCATAATCTTCTTAAACATGATTTTTTTCATAAAATAATTCATGTTTTGCGATATATGTAAAAGAGCAAAATAGAAGATAGATAAATAAGAAGTAGCGAAAAGTTTAAATAGTTCCCCAAATTACCTATTCTGTTGTTTCAAAAATATTATATATGCTAATTTGTTTCACTTATACTACTAGCTTTTCTTAGTTTATTGAAAAAAAAAGTTTTGTGCTATTATGTTTCTTTTTCTTAAGAGTTTTGTCTGTGTTTTATACTTTGAGTAACTACTTTTAAGGTTATGATATGTGTTACGATATGTGTTAGCAATTGTTGTCTTGTTATGAAGTTTTGTTTCTATTTTTTCATAAAATCAAAGCCCTGTGCTATGACACTAATGATTGTGATGTGAAATTTAAACTGTTCAGCTCGATATTCAGTACTTACGTGATGTTTAAACTTTTCAACTCGCTATTCATTGCTCTTCCATTATTAATACAATTAATGAACTCAATTGTAGACTTTCACTTCCCAAATAGACTTTTCTTCCTAAAATCTAAAATGCTTCTTGAAATACAGTGACAGTAGTTACTGACAGAAGTCATCCCCCGTTTCATGGCTGTCTTGTGTCTCTTCCCGTCCAAATCTGCTCTCTCTTCATGACTAGATTCAACTCATTGCACAACCAGTTATTACTGAAATATTTGAAATTAATATTCAGTATATCGATGGTATATTCTACATGTCGTTATGTTATTTTACAATTATGCTCATGTTTTTGCAGGTATAAAATTACTTTCTAGGGAGAAGGCCACGTCTTCAATTCATTTTGAATCCTCTTACATTTTTTATTATATGTGGTTTATACAAAAACACTAATACTTTTAATTCTACAAGCAAGATATTGCCAGAAGAAAATAAGTTATCACAGGTCTGAATGTATATGTGTACCACATACATTATTATAATAACAGTAAGAGGTCATTTGAATTCCAGGTCTTTTCCCCCTGTGGAAATAAACTGTTTTTTAATGCTCACTCTAAACCCACGTATTGTGGTTTAAGTCATTTGACTTGAAAATGTCTTTCTCACACTTAGTTTAATATTCACAAGGAGCTTTCCTTTGGAAATAGCAAAGCAGAATGTGCTTCAGTCCATAATTCATACTGAGACAGTTCAAATGACTGTTAAAGTGGATTCAGAAATTTGCACGGGGAGCTGCTCAGAGAAAACCATCCGTCTGCTTGACAGTCGGCAGGACTGCTGTCCAAGGACGTTTGGAGGTCTTGCGAGTCATCATGTGAAGACACTGAGTGGTAGTAATGCTTACTTGGCATGAACAGGATGGTATTCTTTTTTTCCTTTGTCTTAAATCCTACAACCCCCCCTTTTTGCCGTATTGAGGTCTTTCTAATAGTCTATTAGGATTGGTTTGGTTTTGCAGTATTAACATGAACAGCATCATTTTTTTGAAGAATTAAAAAAGAAAGACATGTGAATGCACCTGTGGTCGTTATATAAGCATGTCCCAAAGCATTGAGTAGAAGATGCATTATTTGGAAACATACATTTCTTGTATTATTCTGTTACCAAGTTACGTCCTGTTTGGTTTTGTCCCTTGGAGTGGCCACTTGTGATTTAACTTCGCTCTGCAGTACCAGAAGGAAGCCTGTAACATGTAACTTTACACTTGAGACTTTATCACACATGGAAAGTAGGAGAAAAAAAAAAACTTTGGTCACTTCCAAAAATATGTAACTGAACGTGTGCCTGTTTTAGTTACTTTTCTCTCGTTGTTGGGACAGAATACCCGACACTCAAAGTTAGGGGAAGAAAGGTTTATTTAGCTCACAGTTTGTAGAGGTTTCAGTTTACAGTCCGTTGGGTCCGAGGCAGGGTGGCATGGCAGAGGCAGGGCGGACCGGCATGGTAGACCGGCAGCCGCCAGCCGACCAGCAGCAAAGCAAAGTGAGGAAATGCAAGGAATGTATGCAAATAAGCAATGCAAACAAGCAGCTAACTAGCCTCTTCTTGTATCTTTTATCTAGGCTACCTGTCTCCAGGGCGGCCCACACTCCCACCCCCAATCTTAGTCTCACATCCTTAATCCCAGCAGAACGATGCCAAACCGATCAATGGATCAATTTAGTAATCACACACTCTAGATCCAGCTATCTCTTACCACATGAGGCTTTGGGGGAACATCTAGACACAAACCATAACAGTGCCTAAAGACAAATAATTAAAATGTGTATTACAGTATTGGTGTAGGTGCTGATTCTGTTCCTCTTAGGTGTACGCTGAGCATTAACTCATTTTAATAAACTCTCTTAATGAAGCAAAGGGACAGTTTCCTTGTATATCCCAAAGTGTATTCAGAATGATTGTAATTCCGAGAGGTTACTTGAAAGATAGGATTTTGTGCTTACTGTGTTCTTGAACTTAGATTGTGTGGCGTAGATACAATATGTAAGATAATTATGTAAACTGGAGTGTGAAAAGAGAAAGTTTTTATCAGAGTAATAGAGACATGCTCCTTGGAAAGAAGAATTCTGGAAAGAAAGGAAATTTTTTATTGTAATTAATATTGTTAGAAATGATAAAAGTCAGCCCAGAACCGCAAGGGTGGATCTTCCTCCAGGCATGTTCCAGAAATGCAGTAAGCAGACTAAATGGGAAACTAACTGATGTCAGGATCAAGATGACAAGTTTTTGGTAGATTGGGTGAAGATTGTAGAATTTAAATTGCCAAGTGAAAAGATTTTGATTTTTTTCTTTCATATGGGAATTGTTAAAAGTATTAGAATAAGGAAATGACATGATCAAAATTAGAGCTTTAACAAAATTAGTATTTCAGAAATGTATGGAATATTTCTCTTTGGAAGAGAAAGAGCAGGGAGATTCATTGGGCTACTTCAACGAGCCGAAAGAGGTTGGGCCTTGATGGTAAAAATGGCAGAAAGAAAACAAATCCAATAAAAAAACTTCAGGAGGGCTGGGGATTTAGCTCAGTGGTTAGAGTGCTTGCCTTGCAAGCACAAGGCCCTGGGTTCGATCCCCAGCACCAAAAAAAAAAAAAACAAAAAACAAAACAAAACCTTCAGGAATGTTGTTAAGACTCTATAAGGGATTAGAGAAGATTAAGACTGTTGTAAGATAAGAGGACATGCAGGAAGAGAAGCAAGTTGTGAGAGGGTTTTTATACTCATTTAATGCTATTTTGAATGATTCATTTAGATTATAAATTCTAGAGGAAAAAATTTCTAGTATCGGTTGTACCTTCCAGAACCCCCAAGGAAGTTTCTATTTTATACATTCCTTTTCATTATTGAACAGATTTAGTTCAGCTGAGTAAGAGTTAAGGCAGGTTCATGAGTTGTTAGTCCGTCTTACTTACACAAATAATTATCAAATAGTATATGATATTAAAATAAAAACAAATGAGCTAAAACAGGAAACATGATTGTGGGATATTATATGTACATAATATATACAATATATAAGATACATGCAATATATAGAAGCTAAATACCAGGTTTATGCTTACTGTTTCTGTGTTCTTTACATCATGAGTGAGGAAGTTAGGTAATTTCATGTACACATTGTATATAGAAAACTGAACTCTACGGCAAATTTAAGTGGTACACTTAAATAGCAATAGAAGTAGAATCAGTAGAAATTCTGCATTAATTCTTTCATTGAAAATCCTAGAACTGCTAAGATAGTCTTAACAATTAATACATTCAACAAAATGAGGAGTCTGGAACTAGAGTTGTTTCTGGATCGACTTACAGTCCAGGGAACTTTTATTTTCTTCTCATCACACCTTCAGATAGTGACCTATTTTTCTGGCTTCTGTTCCCCTCATTCTCAGAATGGCTCCTCTAGTCCTGGAAACAGAAGCCACAGGAAGATAAGAGAGTACTATGCCCCTCATAACCGTGAAAAGTGTCTCACCAGAGGCATCCACATGAAGTTTCACGGGCGGAATTCTGTCACATTCCCGTGTTACACCCAAACAAAACCACAGTACAAGGAATGAGACAACTACAGATGGCTTAGAATGCTTATGTTCAGCCTCCGGGACTAGTGGTAGGCACAGCCTCTGCTGAAGAATTTTGCTGCTTTAAGGAGTGTTAACAAAATTAGGTCGATTTATGGAAAAGCGCGTGTGTGTGTGTGTTTTGTGAGTGGGTGGAGAGGAATGGTATGATGGTTGGGCCAGGGTTATGTCTTTCATGAGGTTGGTTTCATGAGGTTTGAGAACATACTTCAATCATTTTTTTGTTTGTTTCCTTTCACTTCTGGGCAATTAGCAGAGAAAATTACAATTTCACTTGCTCTCTTAATTATTGACTAATGGAATTGCCCAATGTGTGAAGCTTCTCATGTTCCCATATGGAAATTATAAGAAATGCTATACCAACGCTTAGCAAGCCTTTTGGAGAACTAAGTCACCTCATCCTACATTGTTCCTGTGATGCGATTTAGGCCAGCCCTTTTTAACATTTTATTTTGAGAGAGGATATCACTGAGTTGCTTAGACCAGCCATGAACTTGTGATCCTTCTACCTCAGTTTCCCGAGTAGTTGAGATTCCAAGTGTGTGCCACTATGCCCAGCTGAGGCAAAGCTTCTTTAGAAAAATGAACGTTTAATTGTGTAGACATAGAGGAGGTGGTCGTATTTTTGGTGTTGAGTCAGTAAGGGAATAGGTCTGTGACCTGTGGCTGAGTGAATTTGTCCTTAATGCCATGTTACCTGAAAACATCAACAAGTAGGGATTTTGTTTTATTTGAAATTATTTAAACAGGCCAACCAATAGGATTATGAGTGATGGCCACATCAGGTCCTCACTGAGAAAGTATTGTTTTTATCTTTAAGATTTCCTAAAGTATCTTTCAAAACAGTGAATAAGAGACTGGTGGTCCTGCCAGGACATAGGGAGAAGTAAGACCCTCTGGAGGAGTAAAAGAGGGAACCTAGGAGTGTCACCCAGCACCCGGCCTGCACGATAGTAACTATGGTACTATTTCTCTTCCTTACAGCATATCATTTGACAATTAGAATTTGTTCTGCTCATTAATAAACATGATACTGTGTGTGAGTAGCAAGCATCTGTTGATCACTTATGGTAGATGGAAGGTTTTTATATAGTTCTTTTTTTGCTCTGGCCTTTTATATTTTGCTCTTTTGGTTTATTTAAGATGAAAAATAGCCATCATTGGTTGGATGTGTGGGAGAACTTAAGATTAGCATAGAGTAATATACTTGGCTTTATTCTTTTCAATATCTACTTTAATAGTTTCCCAGTGTTTAGAAGGCCCCACTATTTTAAAAATAACAATGGCTATAAAAATATTTCTTCTGGTATTGGAATGAAGAAGGTGAGAGGAAAGTTAGTCATTTTAGTTTTTAAAAGATAGATTTAGGAAGGTTTGTAGGGGAATAGCCTCAGTAATGCTTAGTAAAAATTGATTTAGCAATTTATGTGCCTAAATTAAAGAGCTCTTTTAATCAAATGGAATGAATTTGGCACTGTAGGTTCAATAACTGACCTGGTGAATAAAAGGGACAGTTAACTTTATTCAGAAAATCTATAGATACTGAAGAACAATCAGCGATGTGCAAGATAGTCTGAGATAACAAGTCTTAATGAATATAACGAGCACCACAAATATGTGTTATGTTGTACGCTTTTGTAAGAGAGGCAGCAATTTATTAGATATATTAATTATAATGAGGTTAGTTTCAGAGGAGGTTTTTTTTGTTGCTGTTGTTGTTTTGTTTTTTGAGACAGAGTCTTGCTGTGCACTTCAGGCTGGGCTCAATCTCACTATGTAGCCCAGGTTGCCCTTGAACTTGGAGCAGTCTTCCTGCCTCAGCCTCCTGTGTACTGGGATTACAGGCCTATGTCACCACTCCCAGCTAGGGGTTGGTTTTTGACTGAGCGAGCATGTTAATAATAGAGTTTCAGGGAAAAAAGTGAAATGAAATGCTATGATATGTGACTGTTAATCATGATATGTCTACTTGAAGAGATCACTAAACACACAGCAGATTAGTAAAGCACAGTTCTAAATGTATCTGTGTCTGACATGTAGGCCAGCAAACTGAGGAGAAAGACCCACCCTTGGTGTGGGTGGCACCAACCGGTAGGCTTGTATCCTGGATGCTCTACAAAAAGGAAAAGAAGGAAGAGTGCGTGTTTCTGAAGAGCTGCTATCTTTGCCATCACCTTTGGACGCTGGTCTCTGGTTCTTCCGCCTTCCGATGCAGACTCACACCTGAGACTGGACTGGCGCGCACCCTTCAGGGCTCTTGTTCTGTGGCTCCCATCTTGGGCCGAGCAGCGCTGGATTCTCTGTCCTCAGCCCTCGGCGGGCCCCGTGGACTTGCCTGCCTCTGATCTTGTACGCTTACCTAAATAAATACCTGCATAATCATACTTGTGTCTTCTCCTGGTTGCGTTGCTCTAGAGAACCTTAACTCATTCAATGTGTTTGCTGGTAAAAAAAAAAAATCATTTTGTTTCTTTATTTTAAAAATAAATTTTGACCTTTACTCTAAATATGTACTTTGGATTACAAATACTCTGTTACTTTTTTGGTGAATACTTTAAAACATATTCTCGGTACACTTTAAGGTGTAGAACTGTTAAAATAAGAACATATAAAATGCTTTCACTACTTGTACGTTTGCATGTACATACCAATGTTGTTTATTTAGGGACTGGAAGGATTATCAGTACATAAGTGCATATATTCCATACAAGACGCAAATTTGTCAACTACTATTTTTCTTTAATATATATTAAGTAAATTTACTTAAATCTGTTGACTATTTGGGGAAATATGTCTCTAAGGAGATTCTTCAAATACTGTTTTTGGTAGTGTAATACTCCATAATATGAGTGTATCATATTTTTTAATTAGTACTTCATTGTTGTAGATATTTGCTTTTATTATTGATACTTTACCTTAATGCCTTTAATTATTTTAGGAATCCTTGGGTCTTGTTGATGATTTTTCTAAAATAAATTCCTAAATGTGAATCTTGATCATGGGTAACATAAGTATAAACATTTCCTAGCTTTTAGTAACTGAGAAATAGGTTTTAATGTCTATGTATGTAGTTATTCTACGTATTATTACTGTTTTGGTAAAAATTAATTTATTCATATAACTATACAGATTCTAGATCATTGAAAAATATGTTTATATGATTAACTGGAGAGCACTGTATTACTTCCTTTTACTTGCCATTTGTATTATTATACCTTTGTACATTTTTATTAGTGGCAAAACAAACATGAACAAGGGATAAAATAAAGAAATCGACGTAGTGCATGTATTAGCAATAGCAGTAAAAGTAACTGTTTTATAAAAACCTAAAAAAAATTCTTGCGTGACTTTCTATTTTGGTAATAAAATCTATATTTTTTCTATGTACTATTAAAGGAAATGTATAATGCATTAACTGCCTTCTAGAAAGAGCTAATGATGTAAATAAATAACATTCGGATTCTTATTTTTGCAAGTAAATCATCATATTTGTGGTGTGCTACTCTTGGGCAATATTACAACAACTTCTATTTTAAATGATGATGACTAATTCATTTTTATATGTATTATCGCGTATTTACTGTATACAATGATTACATTCGTTGTGGTGGATTGGCACATGTACATAACAGCTTTCGCTTTATATGTTTTCTTGTTTTCTGTGCTAATTAACTTCACTTTTAAGTACTCCAGAATACTACATTTCAATCAAATACTACAAACGAATGCCACAAGTATTGCAAATATTGTGTTTAAATATTGTAGACAGTGAATTGAAACATTTGAGATGTGCAAAAGACGTTCCCTTGTAGAATGACAGTTCAGATTAATAAGAGAATGTGGCCCTTGCCCTCCCTCGACTGATAGGAAAGACTTTTAAAGGATTTGATTATGATGATAGTGATGGTGGTAATTTTTCCACACTCTTAATGAGGCATAAGCTAGGCGAGCCTTGTGCCAAAACGCTCTCCTGCTTTTGAAAAGATGAATCCACTTTTCTCTGGAGCGAATTAGATACTTGGGAGTGGTGGAGCATGTCGGTATGTCAAAGCAGGGTAATGTGAGCTGTCTTAGTTGTGTTTTAATTTTTTATCATGTTGTACCTACCTAAGCAATTAAGTTCTAAATTAACCAACCATCCATTTTATCCTGAAAATAAATATCAAGAAGTTGGGGTTACATGCTCTATGAGATACTCATGGTGCTTTTCATTAAACAAGTTTGAAATTAAAATAGAAAGTCAAAAGTATCTATGTTGAATACTTACAAAAACATATTTCTATAAATTATTGTACTTAAGACCCGCAAAACTAAATCATATAAACATTTAATTGGGATTTGGAAATTAAAAACATGATACTTAGCTATCTTGATAATGACATAGAATGTTAGTACATGCTGATGGTACTTGGTGGCTGATGGTTTTATGATAGCCAATTAAATAAATAAAATGGAAAGATCAAATGCTTTAAAATATTAGTATAGTAGAGCTCTTGAGGGCATAAACTTTTTAACAACCTCTTACTGCTGAGTTTGTGTCCCTCTAACATTTAGTAGCTAAGTAGTTTTGGGCAATAACTTGATCTCTGTAGTCATCAGTACTCTCTGCAAAAAAAGAATTATGATTTTACTATCTGTGGGAGGTAAGAGGTACTTCACGAACAGTCTATAGCTCAGTACTGGATGATAATTACTGCTAAATAAATATGATTGCTGTTGTATTAATAGTATGTTAGTAAACTTTGGAAACCTTCTTAATCTTTAGAAGTCATCAATGTATTATTTGCTTTTTGTTGTGATTTAGAAAATTATTTTCAAAAATGGATTTTAAGTATATGAAGTGCCTTTCCTTATTAAAATTTCATTTGAATTTTCTACACCTAGAATAGTTCCTGTATTTTCATTAAATTGCTTTGAGGAAAGTAGAAATTTGATTACAAAGGTTTATTGTTGTTCATGTTTCATAAATGTTGGGTCCATTTTAACTGTATTGTATATATTGTATAACGATTCTGTTTGGATAGTCCAGGTCTAAGTCTAAAAGTTTCTTCTCTTTATCAACCCACAGCAAGAGTTCTGTCTTCAGTGTTGGAGTATTTATTAAATACGGCAGTTATTATCCAATGTAGACACATTCCAGCAACATACCAAGAGCTCACGAGAGACATAGAAAACAACAGTTTGTAATGGTGAAATACAGTTAAAGAAATTGTAAATTGTACCACTTACCATTCTTAAAAATAACCTCCTCTATTTTAATTTTAGTATAACCTCTCAGCAGTTTGCCTCTGGGTGTATATTTCTCTCACTTAGCTTCCTCAAAACTCGTATTTCACGAAAGACAAGGTGGTGGAATATCGGTTATTTGAGTAGCAGGGTAAAAAAATGATCCAGCATTAAGTGAAGTAAAGCCATTAATGGTAACAGGAAAGACTACTAGTGCATGTAAGACAGGCTGTTTTTCATGCAACAGGGAAAGTCTAGCTTATTCATTGATTTATATTAAATCATGTTATCTCCAAAATTAAATTCCTGATATCTCCAAGTTTTAAAACTTTAGCAGTTTGAAATTCCATGAGATCTTTTAAAAACTACCTAATGGGAAATTTGGTAGTAAGGAATATATAGGTCTCCATTTGTCTGCTGATTATGGAATTATTCAATAGAGTTGAGATTTATTTGCATTTCATTAAAATGTTGATTTTCATCTGTGTTTATTATCCCTATCAAATATTTTTGATGGACTATAAAAACTAATGTTGCTGAAAGTATAAATTGTATCTAAAATTTAAGAAAAGAACCTGTAGATGAGTTATTCTGTGTCCAGTCTTTGTATGACTAAGACTCCATCCTAGAAACGAAATGATAACCCATCGCGCGGGTGCTGTAGTTTGGATCTGAAGTGTCCCCGTATGGTAGACGCTTGGTGCTTTGGATAGGTGACGGCATCGGAAGAAGTGGAGGCTACTGGGTGGTCTAAAAGGATGCTGGGATCCTCGTCCCTCCCTCTTGCCCTCTAGCATGCTTCTGTCCTGCATCCAATGCTGCCACGATGTGCTGTTGCCTTGCCAGGGCCTCCAAAACAACAGGGTGAACAAATGTGGACTGAAACCTTCAAAACTGTGAGCCAAAGCAATTATGAGCTCTTGAGTTGCCTTTTCTTCTTATAAGTTGGTTTATCGTAGATACTTGTTATAGAGAAGAAAAGCTAACACAGTGGGTAGATAAATCACCTTTTTTTTTTCCCAGTAAAGAAACAAAAAATATGTAAAACCAAATTCCATTTCCTTTGTTATTCTGTGCTTCATAAGTTTTCATATTGATTTTGTTTTTTTGATTTTTTTCTTTTTTTTTTTCTTTTTTTTTTTATATTGATTTTGTGATCCTTTCAATGGCATTATCCTATTGGCCTTAGTAAATAGTTTAGTCATTTCCACAAAATTGGCCCGTCATTTCTGTGGGAACTTGCGTTTTGGAGTGGGCAGAATGACAAATGGAATACATGAGTATTAAAGGTACCTGGTCTGTGTGATGAAAACATAAAGCAAACAGAAGAGCTGCAAAGACCTTTAGGTTTCTTTCACTTCCTTCTCTGTTACTTGATGTACAGGTCAAACTTCACCCTATTTTTGACACAGGGTTGCGCAGCAGCTCAAGAATGTTACTGCTAATTCTCTGACCTCTCTGGTGCCCCCCCAACCTTTTTTTTTTTCCTATTGAATGTACTTCCTGTTCTTATCTTGCTTTATGTTTAATATTTTACTTAATTTTTATAACTATTCCCTTGAGTTTCCTTCTTTAATAACTCTAATTTCCCTCATCTAGGCTCCAAGTTCTTTTTACATTGTATTATGTTCATACTTGGAAGTAATAAATGCTTGGCAAGTATGAACAATCAGGTTTTTCTACCTGAGAATAATTCTTACTCTGAGCAGAACACATGCGGGCTGACCCTTTCCCCACGGGACTCAGTAGTAGTACAAGCACTTTTTACACAGAGTCCCTTTTGTAACTCCACCTGCAAACAACGAACATACAAACATAATATTTGTTTTGTTTGGAACTCTAAGCAGTCTCTTGAATACTATACCGGCTGATAAATCAGAAGTTCTATTCGTGTTTTGGCAAAACTTACTCAGAAATCCATCTGGAATTTCAAAGCATTAATTTCATCCTGAATCCTAAGGTTCCTGGTCCAGCAAAGCCTAAAAATTTACTATTACAATTTGACTAGAAAAGATAGGGATTTTCTTTTGAGAACATTTCTAGATGCAACTATATGTAATGATCGAATTTTCTGGGAACTTGGTTATTCATCTGCATTCTGTCATTGCTCATCCTCATAACCTGCTGATTTAATGGTCCAGGCACTGCCCTCTCTGTGGACCTTCCTGAAATTTCTGCACCCTTGTGAATCAATTTCCCAATGCCTTCAGATCTGTCAGTGGGTCTTCACTCTGCTTACTTATTTTAGTAAGAGTCAATCCGTGACGTTAGAATTGTCACAGTGGAGCCGCCTCATTTTCCTCTTGTGTCACCCACGTGTCGTGTGTCTTGGAGTGTATTACCCTTCTGCTTGGCGACAATAGAGAGCTGATTTTTTGGTGCATCCTGTGCTTCTTCCCTGTCTCTGTGTTCTGTCATCATGATCATGGAGGGTTTGAGTGAAACCTTCCATCGACTCTTCTTTTCTCTTGTCCTGCTGCCTCTCTCTTCACATTCTTTGCCTTGGTGAACACCCTATTTAAGAACCTGCCGTCATCATTCTTAGAGTTTGATGATTCTGTTCAGCATTATCTTCTATTGTCTTATAAGCCTGAATTTTAGCATGAACGGAATTGCTTTACTTGTGGAAATGTATACTAAGTCCTGCTACTGTCTGACTTCCACTTGATCTTTCAGCCTTCACACTGCTAACAGCCCAAACCGATTTACTTTTTTATGTGTTAAGACCTTCGGTGCCTTGTACATTTATGTTTTTCTTCTATTTTAAGCTGCGTTTTTCTTTTCTGCATTTTATTTACCCTTCTACCTCCTGAGCACTTTTCCTTCTGCCCTATACCTGCACCTGATGCTTTTCTTTAGTTTCTCATGATCGTTATTTTGCCAAATCTAACTAAAAATTTCTTCTGATTCTCCTCCTCTTTTTCAAAACTTCCTTTTCTTGATTTCTATGCTAGCATTCTTCTTTAGGCCAGTGGTGGTGACTCTATAACTTGTGAGCCTCAGCGGGCATGCAGAGCCCTCTCTGTTGGCACGTAAGCCAGATGTTTAAGTTGTTTTGTTTTCTAAACTAAAATATTCAGTATTCAGGTTTAATTGCAGTGTTGGCACTTTGTGATAAACAAGTGGATTTTATGTTGCACTTTGGCTGCTTGGTCTCTGGTACTGGTCTGGGCCTGTACTGGTCTAGTTAGGTTCGTTACTGGTCCAGGCCCTGACTGTTCTTCCTTAGTTCTCCTATACAGGTCTCACTCTTTCTTTCTTTCTCTCTTTCTTTCTTTCTTTCTTTCTTTCTTTCTTTCTTTCTTTCTTTCTTTCTTTCTTTCTTTCTTTCTTTCTTTCTTTCTTTCTTTTTCTTTCTTTCTTTCTTTCTCTCTCTCTCTCTTTCTTCCTTCCTTTCTTTCTTTCTTTCTTTGTTTTTCTTTCTTCCTTCCTTCCTTTCTTCCTTCCTTCTTTCCTTTCTTTTTAAAATTTTCTTCTAAGAAGTTTATTTACTAAGGATTTTTCCTTCATGCTTTGTTCTTTTCACTTTTTACCTCTTTTTAGTTTTCCCCATTCAAGGTTCAGTAACTTTAATGTTGATGACTTCCAGATCTTAACTTTTGCCATCAGAGCTCTAAAACTATCCAGCCTGCTTCCCACTGAATGCCTCTAGGTGGTTGTAAGGTAGATGCCTCAGTCCACAATGTCCAAAGACTTGGTTGTTTCTTTGAAACTACACGTCTTCTGGTGTTTTCTATTTTGGGGAATGACACCAAGTGGCAATCTGCCTCCCTGCAAGCCTGGATCAATCAATTCTAACTAAAGTTTGGCTTAATACGAGCTCCCTTTGACTTAACCTGTAACCCAAGTAGGTGCCTTCGTGACTCCCTTTCTGTTCTTGTCTCCTAGTTGTGCACCTATCTTTCTCTTTGAGACTGTGGAGAAATGCCTCAGATCTTTGATCTCTGGCTACTGCCTGCCTACTCTTCCATCTGCAGTGAACAGACCTCTGAACATGTGACATTTCCCACTTTCCTGCCCCCCCCCCCCCCCAGTCAGTCCTATTCTCTACCAGC
Source organism: Hystrix cristata (assembly GCA_004026905.1). Lineage (NCBI taxonomy): Eukaryota > Metazoa > Chordata > Mammalia > Rodentia > Hystricidae > Hystrix > Hystrix cristata. Next base: position 163,451 of record PVJO010000929.1, on the reverse strand, counting down.
TATGGCTTACTTAGTCTTTGTCACAGCATTTCTAGAAAGATTTTTTTCTATGCAGATCTCTTCTTCTAATCTTCTGTATTTTACTCTTTGCAAACTTTTACCATATTCCATTTATTATACTTGACTTAGTTTGGATAAGTTGAAACAGTTGACACGGTTCTTTTGTTTGTATCCTAATGCGGCACTAACATGTAAAGGGAGTGGCGGTGACAGTCCGCACTCTCCTGCCTTGAGTATTTGTGCAGCCGACCTTGAGGCGGTCACGACTGAGGATAGCTGGAACTTGACTTTGTTTGGTAAGGTGACTTGTGCGTCTTTGCTCCGAGTCATCCTAACTCACAGAAACCTCTAAAAGCTGAAACCTTAGCCTCACTGTCACAAATTCATCATCCCTGTTTGCATAGGAAGGGAGGTAATAGCTCTTTTTATTTAATACCAAAAATGCTAATATTAGACATGGCAGTTTTAGTCATGTTATTAGTTACACGTGACCAAAGGTTGCAATTTATTTCTTATTATATAGAGTCTTTACCTGAGAGCATTGAAAGTCAAATAAGATGATGTGCCTTTTCTTTACTTTTTTCACTGACCCTTCCCTCCTTTTAAATTTTAAAACAATATATAAGTTTAACACAATAAGTAGATAAAAGGATACAAGGCCTGGAATCAAGGAAATTCTGGGCCATTTTAGATTTCTATAGCTGGCTCTAGGCTATTTCCATTTGCTCCCAGTAATATCAGTTGAAATCTCCTCCAGGACTTCAACTCTTCAGTACAACACTTGCATAACACCCTTCTTAACCAGAAATTCTCTAAATGCTTTACATGCCCAATGAGGAATTACAGTAAATCCCCATTTTGTGGATGAAGGAAACCAAAGCAGAGGGATGTTAAGGAACTGATAATTACAAAGCTAGAAAGAGACAAAGAACTTGAACACTCCTCTTCTTGGTTGTTATGTTTTGCTGGGAAGTGATAAGAATTTGTGGGAAGGAAAGGAAAGAATCGAGTCTTTTTAAAAATTTCATTCAAAATCTAGTGTTGTATTGACATGAAGGAAGTAGTTGAAAAATATGTACTATGTAGACACATATGATTTTGAAATGTATAATTCATATTTTTAAAGGGTGCCTGAAGGATGTGACAATATTATTGTTTTTTCCCACAGAATTTTTCTAATGAGAAAAACTTAATTTTTTGAAGGTGTAAAAATTTAGTCATGTGTACTGCTCATCAACAACATCTAGCCTGGTATGATGAAATGAGAAACCAACAAAAGAAAAACCAGTTTTTAAAATACAAGTAATGGGAAAAAGTGAAATAGGTTTTTTTTTTTTTTTAATAAAACAAAACATAGTTTTTCACAAATGCTGTTTTGAATTAATGGAAGGTAATTTGTCTTGGATGATGCTTATTTGCGGGGTGTGGGTAACTGGGGTTTGAACTCGGGGCCTTGTACTTGTAGGGCAAGTGGTCTACCACTGAGCTAAACCCCCAACCCCTGGGTAACAGGTTTTTTTTTTTTTTTTTTTTTTCTTGAGACAGGGTCTCACTATGTAGTTGAGGCTGCCTTCAGTATTATTATGCAGGCTGGTCTTGAATTCATGTTCTTCCTGCCTCAACCTTCCCGGGGCTGGGATTATAGTAAGGTGCTGGAGTTATAGTAATGGGTCACCATGCCTGGCTTGAAAAATTTTTATAAATGAGAAAAAGCAATTATTAGCAGTAATATTTTCTCCTCATCTCCTTTCCTTAGGATACTTGTGAACAATGTCTCTTCCATAATGTTACTTCCATTAGATTCAGATTTTGGAATATTAGGAAGCAAAGAATGGATAGAGAGATGGGAGACAGGGGGAGGGAGGGAGGAAGGAGATACTCGGCTGGGAACATTCCTTTTCAGTAAGGAACAACAATTTAAAAAATTGAAAGTCCTTCATATTTATTGTTTTATTTTGATGAGTTTTGTATATACCTATTTGACATGTTGATAAGAGTAGAAATACTTTTTTACTAAACCGGTAAAAAATTGAGATATTTAGTAGTTTATGAAAGTGAACTACTAAGGAGAATTGTTCGCTGCTTCCCACTTCTAAGTATCATGTAAGAATAATCTGTCTATAACAATGAGAACAAGGCAAGCATTGAGACCTGAACTGTATTTTCTCACTGCAGGTTAGTATTTTTGTGATCTTATTCTAAGCTGATATGATAAAGCTGTAAATACTGACGATAAAGCTGTAAATACTACGTTGCTTGTATACAAATGTTTGAATGTTCAATCTGTTTTAAAAATGTGTATGTAGGGTAGATAGCTACAGCAGGGGTAATCAAGGTGATTCCTAAAGGAATTGATTGCTTTTAAAAATGTTTTATGTCACAGCAGTGTATGTACAAAACTGAAAAAGGCAACTACTGTGAGAAAGTTTATAATAAGAATAACCATGAAAATAGTTGGCCCTTGCCCCGTCTTAATAATCTTTTCATGGTACATTTTTCAGAAAGTGGTACTTTTAATTCTTTTAATACTTTTCTTTTCATTTTAAAGTTTTTATAGTAAAGTTCTTGGGTTTTCATCCTTAGGCAATGTCTGTTAACTTTCAAGAATGGAAGATAAGCTTTTAGTAGAGCATCCCACTACCACACACACCTTCAGCTCCTACCCTCCCAATGTAGTCAGAATTTTTCCTTAGGGGAGTATCAAGCACACTTATATGACTATTTAAGTATTGCTCAGAGCTGAGTAATGTAGTGTGTTATCTTTATAATTTTATTATTCAGTTTTTTGGGGGGTGCTGGGGATCGAACACGGGGCCTTGTTCTTACTAGGCAAGTGCTCTACCACTTGAGCTAAATCCCCAACCCAATTTTTTGTTTGTTAGGGATTTAATAATTTTCATTTTGCTCTTTGCTTAGTTTCTTGTTACCTCCAGGTAATACTTTTGCCACCACACAAGCAGAAGTACAAAGCCTTTCTCAGTTTAGTCAGGGAGCAAATTGTGAGGCCGATCTAGAATATGCTGTAGTAAGAACATTCTCAAATCCACAGTGGTTTTCCCCAACAGAGTTGTTCAGAAATCTTTCCCTCCATTCAATGCTGTCAAGTTTCAGTCTGGACTCAAAACTTGTGAGGCTTGCTTTCACTTTGGGGCATCCATTCATCTTTTTTTCTTGGAGTCATCATTAGTGGAACTGGACCTTCTGTCCCTCGTAGTTTCATCATCTTGGTAAAGCCCTTCAGGTGATCCTCCTAGTTCCTCCATTTATTGCATTGTGTTGGTGGAGCATATCTTCTGAACTTTTTTTTGGTGCCGGGGTTCCAGAACTTTTTTAAGACAGGTTTTTTAAGAGGAAATTTTTTGAGCTTGTAGCATATGTGAACAAAATTTTAATCTACCTTCCCATGTGACTGGAAAATTTCTAAATTGGACAATAATTTCCTTTCAGAGTTTGGGAGGCATTTGACTTTGTTTTTTTCAAAACATGGTGAAAAGTGTCAGGTGGTGAATGAGCATAGAATTGAGCAAGAGGAATGGAGGACAAATTCATCCCATGTAAGGACCCTGCTCCTTCAATAAGGGCTCTAATCCACTTAGGATGGTAGGACCCTCATGACCTAGTCACCTCTTAAAGCTTCACCACTCATCGTGGTTGTATTGAACTCTGTGGAACACATTCAGGCCATAGTGGTATTTCCATCATCTGTTCATCTGTTATACATTACTGTTAAGAGGACCTCGAACATTTGGTTATGGTACCTTGGGGTTTTCTAAATGTTCTAGAATTTGCTTTGATCTGTTATTTGGAGATAGTTTGATCCTTTTGGCCTTCGTTGTAAAAGTTGTTGGGTAGCACCAGAGCAATGGTCAGGTTAAGACTTTTATCCTGCACTACTTAGGTGAGACCTTTCTGAGGATGCAACTCGGTGCCTGGAGAAGCCTGAGATTTTCTGAGCTAGTTGGGGGTGAAAGATGTTTGTGGTTCTGCCGTAGGGACAGGTCCCATTACCATGGGGTCTTTCCCTAGCGTGCATCATTCAGTGATCAGCTGCGTGCTTGCGGTTGATCATTGATCTGCTGATCCCCGGAGTTTATTCTGTGTGCAGCTAGCTCCTGTCTGGTTCTATGTTTAGCTGTTTTGATCTTTTCAGACTCACGGATCTGTCTTCCCAGCTCACAGAATCTGTGAGGATTCTCTGGGTTTTTCCACTTAGCAAGAAAAAAAAAACAGTACGAGTAACTAAGGCCAGGCAGTTGTAGAATTCACCTCATTTGTTTCTTACCCCCCACGGAATTATCATCCTTTGTTGTCTGATGTTCAGTACCTGGAAACTGTTTTGAGTTTATATACAAAAGTATCAGTTTTGTTTGTTTGTTTTGGTGGGATGGTTAAATCCAGCGCCTGGTATTCCATCTTGGCCAGAATAAAAACTATGGTATAGATGCTGAATTTTAACTGATTGTTACTGTGTATCCTTACTATAAGAAGTCCACATTTTCATAAGCAGTTATGCAGTAGAAGCAATCTGTTAACATAATCAAATTAAAAATAATAAAATTCCTTTGAGAATTTTTTTTCTAGCTAGTATATCATCAGATGTCCTTAGGTGGGCATCAATTATTGGTGCAAAGAGAAAAATTGATCACATTTTTGAGAAAATTTTGCTAGGAACGAACAGTCTAATAAACATCGATTTATCACTTAAGAAAGTACAGACAAGAAAGAATGGAAAGTAGCACTGGGTTGATTGTTACATGAATTTACATTTAGCAGTCTTTAGAAATGAACTTTATAATGCTTAGTGATTAAAAATACTTTAAGTAATTGCATTCTATAAATGCACACATTTAAATGTGGCCAAGGGTAATTTTTGTTTCAAACGGATAGGTCTGTATAAATAAGTAAAAATAATACAAGGGTTTAAAGAACATATCAGCAACTTTTTCTATTTATTTTATAATTATGAAATGTAAACATTTGTTCATACTTTGGCCACAAGGACTTGCAGATGTTTTTAGAATTGCATACTAAAAATAATGTGGAAAATTTTCATATAAGTACGTGTATAACAATGTCTATTTTACTCTGAAGTATGCTACTAATTAGCACTCTAATGAGTTTTGCTTGGAATGTTTTCTACATAATATAGGTCCTTCAGGAGACAGTAGATTAAAATAGAAAAGGCCTCATTCAAATTTCTGTGATATCACTGCTTGTGTGTTTCCTTGGATAATTAGTTTAGTTTCTCTGGATCTCAGTTCTCTTTATAACATGGTGGTAAAGCCAAGCGAACTGACTTCTGCATCAAATGTATTTGTGTTTATATTGCTTTTTTTTGTAGTTGGTAGCCTTGAGTTAATCTTGGGAGCTTTCATTCCTACCATTTTAAAATGAGTGTAAATTTATCCATTTTCCATTGTCAAAATTGGGATTCTTTAAGAAAATGTATAAAGAGTAACGCATTGCCTGGTACTGAACATGTATTCACTAATGTAATTAAAATCCCATCCTCAGTTTAACCTAACAATATAGGACAGTGATCTTAGACTGTACATGAATATACAATTTACAAATATTAAAAGTCCGGTTATTAAATAATGTTACTTTTGTAGTACTTCTCGCCAAATAATCTCTAGTTATGCCCCATAAATATCCCTCATAAAGAAATCAGCTTAGCTTCTTCATTGAAACAGTGGGTTGCATTCTTTCAAAGCAGAAGCTACAGAACTTGTAGATTTTCTGGAACCAAGGGGGTTATTGGAGTGGTGTGGACCTTCTACTTGGGGCTCATTCACCATAAAAGTGCAGGAGATCATTAAGTGCATTATCTCAAGAGTGTTGTTAAAATAAAGGGAAGAAATGAAGTAGTCACTATTGAATTACTCTGTGAATCATGCTACATACCAAAATTCAGAAATTAAAAAACAATTAAAATAGCTTTCAATAACTGTAGATAGAGATCGGTCATTGTTGACTCATTGAAAGAAGTGTGGAATATAGAATTTTGAAAATATCTCTTGTGATTAATTAATAATTATCAATGGCCCCACCAGTTTATCTGAGAAAATAGCAAATCCCCACTTCTGAAACTCTCCCTGTTTTTTAAACCTATATGATTAAAAAAAATCCTCAATTTTAGTTCTCTCAAAAATGAACATGGTGAAAATTAGTATATAAATTACCGTCAATTCATTTGAGCCTTATTTCTGAAATCATGGAACACAAAATGTCACATTACTTTTTGAAAACTGTGGGAAGAAAATTTGGGAGAGACATAAAGAGGTACTCAATTACAACTTTCCTTTATCTGGCTGGATGCAGTGGCACACGCCTGTAATCCCAGTACTCTGGGAGGCTGAGGCAGGAGGGTCACAAGTTCTAGTCCAGCTTGGACAATTTAGTAGCTTAGTGAAAGTCAGTCTCAAAAGGGCTGGAAATGTAGTTCACTGCCACAACCCCAGTACTGCAGAAACACACACACAAAAACAACAGCAACAATAACTATTTTCTTAATCTGATGTTAATTTTTAAAAAGCAAGGTAAGTTATTTCCCCATGTGATGCTTTTTATTTCAACATTCACTGATCAAGTAATACAAAGAAAATTACACGTAAGTCATATATTTTGTGTATCTATAATGGGTCCAGAGTTTTAGTTTCCCTAAATATTTAAAAGAAAATAAAATTTATCTTTTTAAATCCTAAAACATTTTTGATCTCTTTAAAATTTGTAATTATTGAGAAAACGTCATTAGGATATTATTTATGTCAGAGAAACCACTTGTAATTTTTCAGTTATTCATTTTTAGTTTCGTATTTCCTAAGAAAGATGTTATAAAATAGGAATTATGTTTAAAAGCAAAGAAAGTACTGAAATATACAAGAAAAAACTGGGTCTCAAGTTTGTGAGTTTTCCATCGCTACCTTCTTCCTAGTTAAACAATCGTAACTAAAATCTTTCTTTTTACTGTTATGTTATTATTGCTGCTGTTGTTGTTGTTGTTTCAATACTGGGGATCTAACCCAGAACCTCACACATTCTAAGAAAACACTCTACCACTGGTCTACACCCATTTGTAAATTCTTTTGTTCTAACATGAAACATTACTCTCACAGGACTGTTATGAAAATCACATTAGATAGTATCTTTGAAAGTGATTGGTAATGACCTTTACAAATATGTGGATTAGTAGGTATGAAGGTAGACTCCTAAATTAATGTAAAACACAAAATTTCATTTATTAGTTTCTACAGACAGGACACTTTGCATATTTATCCCTTCTATATGTTAAAACAGCTTTCCTAAAATTAGGCATCATTTTCTCATATCTACAAATTTAAGCAATACCGGCGTTATTAACTGATACTTAGAAAAAGCAAATGATTAATTCAGGACCGTCTAAATGATACAGCTAAGATTCATATCTAGGTCTACCGTATTATACTGGTCCATTGACACCTGATTTTGTGAATTTAGCTGATTGTAGCTAATTTTTCCTTATTTTAGAAGTCTGTCTCCGTGTATATCACAACTAGTGCCTGCTATGGGTCAGGCACTATGTAAGCACTAGTAACCTTCTTGCAGTTCTGAAAGTGAATGGGAAAAGAAACAGAAATGCCTTTTGTATGACATGTCAAGTTTCTGGCTTGATGTGAACACAGTAGAAGGAAGGACGGGGTGGGGGTGGTTGAAGAGGGTGAGATGTTTGAGCGCATCAGCCTGGTCTTTATGGTGGGAACATGTAGAAGAAATAGCATAAGGAAAGGCACAGAATTGTGAGAGCCTGAAGAACTTTCATAAAAATGACAAGCGAAGAGCACAGTTTGGATACTGTCAGGAGGTAACCTTATAACAGTGTGTAGTCTTCTGATCCAGAAAGCACTCTACATTTCTCTTTTTATTGTGGCTTTTTATTGTGATGTGATGGGGTAGAGAGAATACTGAGTGGTTTTAGGCCATGAAGTGACTAGCTGAGATGGCTGCTTTGGACATATATGCTTTTAATGAAACTTGGTTTGATTTGACAGAACATTTGGAGGATTAAGATTTGCTGTGATATGAGATATATACAAAGTGCCTATGATTTCTGGCTCAGATTTCTGTTGGAAGGTTCTTTAAAACAAATAAACTATTTCTTCCAGATAAAAACTATTTGCCCAACTATGTCATTGCATGTTGAGCTTTTCAGGGGTAGAATTTTGCTCCAATAAGAGTGCATGTCTGCTCACATGCATGTGTGTGCATATATGTGAATGGTTATGTATTGTGTAAAATGATTATACAGGTTGAGACTCCTTTATCCAAGACTAGGATCTGAAATGTTTTAGATTTTAGATTTGGGAATATTTGCATACATATAAGAAGATATCTTGGAGAAGATATGCAAGTCAAAACACAAAATTCACTTATATGTCATATACCCCTTAAACATATAGCCTGAAGATCATTTTATACATTAATTTTAGCACAACTCAGTTTTGACTGAAATTTCTCATTTGACGTCAGGTGTGACCTTTTCCACTTGTGGCATCGTGTTAGTACTCAAAATGTTTTGGATTTTGGAGCATTTCAGATTTGCATATTAGTGATTTGCCATTAATATTGTTATTAGAAATACGTGTGGAACAAAACAAAATTAGAAGAGTGGAGAGAACAATTTAGGTCTTGTTAAAGATTCAGATTTACAAATCTGAGATAAATACTTCAGCCATAACTCCAAGAATGGTATGAAAGAACTATTTCATTCATGCAGTGGAAATTTATTATTTCATCTTGTTACATGAACTCAAGTAAGTCCTGTTGCTATGTAATGAACAATACTGACTTTAGCCCTCCCACCCGGGAATAAAATGTATTTCAACAACCGTAATAAGTTATGATAGCTGTTGTGATAAAAGTTCGTATGTAAAGTTACTGAGACCAGAACAAGTTTGTCAGTGTATTGAATTGGAGGAAATGATAGAAGTTGCCGAAGACTTGTGTTTGCTCTCTTCTTAATTCTATACTACCCGAGTATGACTTTTCTCCTTAGCACACATGAAAGATGTTAGTGCTTTATAAAAAATGAATTTGGAAATAGTGGGGCCCAAAAAGCAATTTTCATGTTGGTAGATTAGAGGGCTCAAGGTAGTAAAGAATCACTTCACCCTAAGATTAGGGAAATTCCTATCATTTCTTAGCAAGCTGGTTTTTTTTTTTTATTTTTTTTTTAAGAAATTGAGAAGTTTATTCTAAAATTTCTATGGAATGGAAACGTCTTTGAAATAGCTAAGACATTCTAAAAAAGAAGAATAATGTTGGAGGAATTAGTCTTCTCAGTGTTAAGTCTTATTCTCCAGCTGTAGTATCCAAGACAGTGTGTTTCTAATGGAGAGATACACCCATAGATCAGTGGAATTGAATAAAAACAAAAATCGACTATCCCAGTTAATCTTAAACAAGGGAGCAAAAGCAGTACAGTGAAGGAAAAATAGGCTTTTCAAGAAATGGCATTGGAGCAATTGAATATCCAAAGTTAAAAAAAGAAAAAAAAAAGATCATGGAGTTAAATGTTAAATACAAAACATTAAATTTTGTAAAAACAGAAGAAAATCCTCAGGACTTAGCATAGGCAAGAAGTAGACCTATAGCCTAACACCCAATATATAATCCTAGCTAGAAGGAAAGAATAAACCTTATTTGTACATCTTCAAAATTCAAAACTTTTGCATTGCCAAAGGCCCTCTAGCAAAGATAAAATGACAAGTTACAAACAAGAGAAAGTTTGTAGACAACTTTCTGACAATGAGCTTGTGCCTCGAATATACAAAAAAATCTCTAAACTATACATTAAAAAGAAACAACAAAAAAACTAAATAAAATACTATTAGCAAAAAGGTACAAAAACACAAAAGTTTCACCAAGGAAGGCATACAGGTGGCAGATGAGCATAGAAAAGGTCTCTCAATATCATTAGCCATTAGAGAAATGCAAACTGAATCCACAATATCTGTATACACCTATCAGAATGACTCAAGATGCAGAAAGTAGTAATATGTTCTAATGCTGACAAAGATGACAAAAAATCAGATCACTCATGCATTTCTGGTGGAACTGTGAAGGGGGAAAAGTTGTTTAATAGTTACGTTTGTTGTTTTCTTTTTTTAGATGGTCTCGTGATGTAATTCAGTCTGACCTTGAACTCAGAGCAATCCTCCTGCCTCAGCCTCCTGAGTGCTGTGGTTACTGGCATGCACCACCATGCCTGGCTATAGTAATTGCTTTTAAAACTGAAAATATTCTTGGAAAAAAACCCCTGAAAATAGACTTAACATATGACCCATCTTCATGCAGAGATTGTCTACAAATGTTCATGGCAGTTTGATTTGTTATAACTAATATCTGGTTAAATAAACTGTTACCTCCATATTGTGGAATACTTGTTAGACATAAAAGGGATCAAGTGATTGGTATTCTCAGCAGCTTGTATGAACATCGGTGCAATTATGCTGAGGGGGAAAGGCCAATCTCAAAAGAATATATGCTGCATGAGTAAATTTATTCAATGTTTATGAAATAACATAAGGCGTGAGGATGGAGAACACGGCGGGGCTTGGCAGATGTTAGTCACGGGAGTGATGGTGGTATGGCTGTGAGCAGAGAGCCTGAGAGAATCTTGTCACCACACTGTTTGTCTTAATTGTTGTGGTTACATGAAGGCGTGCGTGTGATAAAATTGATGAGAGGTACACACACACTCAGCACACTAATCAACACCTTCAGAACTGGTGATCTCAGATCTTTGGATTGTACCAATTGCAATTTTTCTTATTTTGATGTTGTGTTATCTTTATGCAGAACACTGACGCTGTGGTAAAGGGAGAGTGGTATACAGGATGTCCCTGAACCTTTCTTTGCCTTTCCTTGAATCCACAATAATCTGAAAAGTAATCATTAAAGAACAGTAAACATAAATGATAATAAATAAATGCCTTCGGTGGAAAATGGCTTTTACATCTTGTTCATTAAATAAATTGCTAGTAACAAAGTGAATCAATATTATGAATGTTTCGGCCAGTTTTCTATAAAGTAGCGTATTCAGTTGCTCCTCTCTTTTCCTCTTTCTTCCTGCCTCCCTCTCTTTTTGTTCATTGATTATTTAGTGTTCAAAAATGATCATATAACAAATCTTCACTCTAAATCTGAGTTTTACAGAGTGACTTAGCAACGTTATTGAAGTTATTTCCTTGTAGTACGTCAAGCTCGCCTATCATTTCCTTTTTAGAAGATTAGTAATGAAATGTAGTGCTCAGTGGTACCAAAAATCAAAAGTACTGTTTTTCCCAATCCTCATGGTAGAAGATGAGTTGATTTTAGATTTAAATCATGAAATGAATAAGCATAAATACCCACAAACATACAAATATCCTTATGAAATATATTCTCTGCTTTTATAGGATTTTATGTGGATCTTTCAAACTTCCCTCTCATTTTGGTGTATATTTTATTTTTAAAGGTAGCCAGAACCAAGTGACTGACTCCTTTCTTTCTCTCACCTCATCTCTCTTTCTCCCTCCCTTCCTTCCTTCCTTCTATCTGTCCATCCATCTTTCCTCTTTCACTCCATCTCTTTCTCTCTCTGATTTGTTCATTCTCTTAAATGCAATACGAAAATCTCTGGGAAGGATAAGCAGATAATCCTATCTCCCATTAGGTAAGATTTAGTCAGGTGCCTTCTGTGTGCCTTGTGGAAATTCTTTTTTTGTGCTGGAGATCGAACTCGGGGCCTTGTGCTTGTAAGGCAAGCACTCTAATCACTTAGCTAAATCCCCAGCCCCTTTGTGGAAATTCTGAATCAACACTATTTTCAAAATTTGTGGTAAGGCAAGTCCAGCTATGGTTATTGGCAAAATTTTCCCTTCTGATTTACATATGTTCTTGTATTTTGCTTAGCATTCTTTTAAACTTGAGGCACTGGATCTCCTTTCTGTTTATTTTTCTATTTAGATAGAATGGAACTAATGCTTAAAATTTTCCGAGAAGTGGGACAGAGTCATCATCCATCAGGATCAATGAGAAATTGTAGGTTAGACCTTCTCCTCATATGAATCTCTGTGGCAGTTCTAGGGGTTCCCATGTGTTTGTTTATTCTGCAGAGCGCCCTCCCTTTCATCATCTCCGTATAGTCTCCTTTACTTTCTCACCAGCTTTCTTGAAAGCCTGTATTTACCTCTCAAAATGCATCATAGTGCTCAATAAAATAAAATAGCTTTTTAATAGTATCCACCCTTATTAGAAAGCATTTGAATTCCATAACAATTATGCCCTGCAAATTATCCCACCCAGAGTGGTAATGGTGAATGCGATTTACCGACAAAGTGGCAAAACATGTTTATTTTCCTCACCTGGATATTTCTTTCTCTACCTACTCTGATTTACTTCTAGGCACTATCACTCTCCATAACTTCTAAAAGGTCTAGATTAAGATGCCTGAGGTCACTTTTATGTATCAACTTCTGTTACCCAGGCCTTGATTACTCTGAATCTGAAAAAGCCTGTATCAGGTAAAGGTTTCTCTGCATTGGGAGCAGTCTCAAGTTGCTAGTGGGCTTTTCATGTGTTGGGCTGAGAACTTGAAGGTACAGTCTTTGCTTTTGGCTGAGAGGTTGAATGAACTTTCAGAATATGCCGCTTCCTGTATTAGTCAGCTTTCCATTACTATAGTGAATTACCCAAGACAATTATACAGTTAAAAACAAAGGTTTGTTTTGCTTACAGTTATGAGCATTCAAAATGTGAGATTGGACGAGGAGACCCCAGTTGTTTGGAATCTGGCAAGAGTGGCAGCACATTGTGATAAGAGAACGTGGAGGAGTAGACAGTCACGTCTTGAGCCAGAACAGCGAAGGGAGGAGTGTGAATGTAATCCCATGATTCTCTTGAAGGCCCCCTCACCCTAATGACCAATGACCTGTTACCTGGCATGAACCTCTAAATGTTTCAGAGCCTCCCAACAGTGCGCCCTGGGTAGCAAGCCTTGAACACACGGATTTAACACTGCTATATACCATCTTCTTTCACAGTTAGGGTTTGATGTCATTTTCCAGCCTATCAGAAAAAGAGATTAATAGGATTTGAGTTTATGTCAGGCAAGAGGATAATGGTGCCAAATGGATAATTTCTTTAATGATGTTGAGAGATTATCTCTCAGTCCCTGCTTCTCATTTTTAAAATCTCCTTTAGACAAGTTTTAACTTCTGAACAATCAGTCTCATATTTTTAGCTTGAATGTACATTACCAAAAATATATCGTTTCTACCATTAAAATAAAATAAATGCTAACTATGCCTTATGAAGTCTCAAAACACATTATTTCCTCATAAATCTGCATGTTTTTAAGATGAAGTACATTCTGTGCAGGTTGAGATTCCCGAATCTCTAGGCAATAATCAACTTGGTGGATTTCTAGAAGCATGGGTCTCAAAAACCCCCCCTCTTTCTTTGAATATGCACAATTTGGAATCAGGTTTGTTAGGGTTTAAGGCATGATTGACTTATTAGTTACACCTGCATTATTTTCAGACAAGGATTCCACAACAGGGCAAAATAATCAATGTGGTTAATGATAGGAGACCTGATCTTTTTTGGTGTCCCTTTGACTTGAATTGAAAAACTAACTTAATTACACTCTTCTTCATCAAAAGATTGTTTGTTCAGTCCAGCATTTCTTTCAGCTGGTGTGAACGGAAGAGGCCACTGCTACCATATTCTGGGATGTTCAAGGATAGCCGTAGCATTTGGATTATTTCTATTCCAGGGTTAGTTTCGCAAGGAGAGAAAGTTGCGATATTATTTTAGTTCTTCTCCTGTGATGCCTAACTTCTTCCAACGGATGCTGTTCATCCATCCATGAGCATTTGTTACAGCTGAGCCTATTTCTTTTCTGTTAGTGTGTAATCTTAGAGCATTTATTATTTCTACAGATATTTGTTGAGCACATCCCACAGACTACTAGTCAAAGTGTTGATGCTCCGCAAGTGAACAAAACAAGTCAGGATTTCTGTTTTAATGTGGCGCACGGCCTAGTGAGGAAGGCAAGATGAATTGGCAATCTCGGCAGTCTGCTGTTTTGGATTGTGTCAGAGCAGTGGAGTAGGAGTAGTTCAGAGGGTGACCGTGTAACTTCCTTGTTCCATTAAGGCTCTTCTGTTCGAGGAAGTAATAGATACTTAGATATTTTGGCAGAGTGGGTCAGATGCGGCGATTATGGATGGGCAAGAATTTTTTTTTTTTTCATCGAAGTGAACTTCTGTTTTCAAAGGTCAGAAATCTCATTTTCACCATAACCGAGGAGTGAGTCAGAATTTTGCTATTTCTGAAAAAGACCCTAGCTGTCTTCCTCAGGAGTGTTATTTTTTGCTTCAGAATCTCAAACATCCCCATTTTGATCTCTTCAGGGTGTGTCATAATTATGTACAAATGTTTACTCTGCCATACACTATGATGCCCTTGCTTCTGTCAGCTTATAACATATTAGTGTATTTTCCTGCTTTTTTCCCTCGATTTTTAAAGTGTCTTAGTTTATTTGGAATTAAGTCAGAATATAACACCAATATGTGAAGTAAAGTGCTGGGGTGAGGTTCTCATGAGCAGGTCGACTCTCCATCCCAGCAGATCTTTCGGTTCCTTTATTTATATTATGATGAAATGTATCTTATTGTTTCAAAGTCATATTTATTCAGAGTTGATTCAAATTACATAATAAAATGCATTATGAAAATGTACCAACATATATTTGAGAAATTTTGAACAATAAAAACTTTCAAACCCAGTAATTCCTTAAATTGAGAACATCATTTCATGGATACTGCATTGTAGGCTACAGACTGGTTATTCTTGTTTGTTTTTGTTCTTTTGCGGGGGTTATTTGGGGGAAGTTAATGGAATGAGGTGTCTTAAATTTGTGAACCCTGTAGAATTTTTTTTAACTTCTTCTTGTCAACTTTTACATTTCCCCAGTCTTTATCTTTACTCCTAAAAGTCCTCCATCTGCCCCATAACCAAAGCAAAAGGATTATTTATCTTTTAGGTTGTAACACTTTAAAGTAGGTGTTTTGTAGACAAATTTATGAATTACTCCACTTTAGCCCTTAGGGGTTTTTACATACTAAACAAGGCAATATATTCCCATTCTAAATGGGTGAGTTTTATGGTGCTTTTAAAAAAATAATTATTGTGTATATTTGATTTTTTTTTTTTTTTTTTTGGTGCTGGGGATTGAACTCAGGGCCTTGCACTTGCTAGGCAAGCACTCTAACCACTGAGCTAAATCCCCAGCCCCTATTGTGTATATTTGAACTTTACAACATGATATTGTAATATGCAACAAGATACAATGCATCTAATATATATATTATATGTAATCTCCATAATGGTTACTATAGTGAAATATATTAGCATATCTAGCATCTCACATAGTTATTTGTGTGTGTGTGTGTGTGTGTGTGTGTGTGTGACAAGAACAACTAAAATCTACTTACTTAATGAGAATTTCTAATACAGTTTTGTTAACTTCAGTATTGTAAATTGGATCTCTAAATTTTTTTCACCTGAATATCTACTGTTATGTGTGTTTTGATACAGATCTCTCTACTTCCTTTTCTTCCCCTTTCACAGCCGGTAGTAGCTGCTGTTTCATTCTACATGTGAGACCATACGATGTTTTTCTTTCTGTGTCTGGCTTATTTGGAGTACTGTAATGTCCTCTCAGCCCACGTGTATTGTGGCACATGGCAGAATCTCCTTTCTTAAGGTTGAATCATGTTCCACATTATCTGCATTTTTTTAATCCATTCATCTGTCAGTGGACATTTAGGTTCTTTCCATTTCTTGCCTATTGTGAATAACGCTACAATAAACATGGGAGGTACAGATAATCTCTGTGAGATGGCGAGTTCATCTCCTTCAGGTATTTACCCAGAATATGCATTTCTGGGTTGTGTGACATATTTTGAATTTCTTCGGGAGCCTACACATACTGTTTTCCATAATGGCTGTCCCTTTTACATTGTCTCTATATTCTTGCCAGCATTTGCGATTTCTCTCCTTGATAACAGCCACCTTTGTGGGTATAAGGTAATGTCTCATAGTTGTTTTACTTTGTGTTTCTCCAATGATTAATGATGTTGAGAATCTTTTCATATTTGTGGGCCATTTTTATGTCCTCTGGAGAAATATCTCTGTAGGTGCTTTGCCTAGTCTTAAATCACGTTGCTTGTGTCTCTGCTTTTCAGTAGTAAAAAAAATTCTTCATACATTTTGGAAATTGACCCCTTATCAAATAGGCAGTTTGCAGTATTTTTTCCCCAGTCGGTATGTTATACTTCTCTTTTGTTGATTGTTTTGTTTGCTGTGCAGAGGCTTTTTAGTTTGATGTAGTCCTGTTTGTTTATTCTTGCTTTTCTAGCCTGAATTTTTAATGTGATACTCAAGAATAATTACCAAGGCTAACATTGAGAACATTCTCCTCTATATTCTTTTCCACAAGTTTTATTGTTACAGGTCTTACATTTTGCTCTTTTATCCATTTTGAGTTGATTTGTGTGTATGTTGTAAAGGTTTAATTTCTTTCTTTTGTTTCTTTCCATGTGAATATCCGGTTAACCCATTTGTTAAAAGACATAGTCTTTTTCCTGTTGTACAGTATTGGCGCCCTTGACCATATATATTTGGATTTATTTCTAGCTATTCTATTCAGTTTTTTAATAGAAGGTCTTAGTAGCATAGGAAGTCTCATTTGTAAAATTTTTTTCCCAGTCTGCCTGGTCTGGATGGACATGAACTAGATTTGCTTACATTTGAAGAAGGACCTGCAATCCCTGCTGTGGGGAGCCAGTATCACTTTCCTGTTACTATTTATTTTTTAAATGAACTTCTTGAACAAACTTAAGGTTGGTTTGTTTGTTTCTTTCTTTATTTTTAAGTCCCTTTGGAAGTCTGAACTCTCTCGGTGATGTTTGCCATAAAGAGTTATAGCAGTAAAATTGTTCCAAGTGATCCTGAAGAAATTAATAATATTTAATTGGGATACATAAAATAGAGATTTAAACAAGTTCTAATGTAGTAAACAAATATCAGAGAAGTTCATAGCATTATTCACGAGCCTAATAAGAGTTTAAGGATTTTTATGGAATGTCACTATCAAAGCCATCTGAAAAATAAAATCTGATGGTATAAGAGAGCATTTTGAAAA
This sequence comes from Hystrix cristata, assembly GCA_004026905.1. Lineage (NCBI taxonomy): Eukaryota > Metazoa > Chordata > Mammalia > Rodentia > Hystricidae > Hystrix > Hystrix cristata. The sequence continues at coordinate 146,221 of PVJO010000929.1, read as the reverse complement.
ATAGAGATAGACATGAACATGTATTAGGACAATATGTTCATTTTAAATAAAAACCCATCAAATAATATAAAGTCCCAAATGATAGGAGGTTAAAATAAGAATTTAATGTCCTCAGACCTAGTAAACTAACATAAACAGAAATAAACTCAGAAGTGTAATTGACTATTAAAGTTAAATAGATTTACAATTTTACTAGATTAAGAAGCTAAATATGAATCCAAAGTCAGAAAAAAGTAGGAGCAAGTAGAAATTAATGTGTAGGACATCAGTGAAAAGGTACAAACTTCTTAAAGAATAAAATTGTAATAACAATGACTTACTACCTCTTTGACCGCTGCCTCATTTCTTACCTTGGTTTACTGTTTCTTTAAAAGGAGAGAAAATTACCACATGAGAACAAATCAGTAGATATGTAGACTGTGAGTTCTTTGATTCTAAAGCTATGAATTTTATTTCTGCATTCCAAGCATAGTGTCTTTCTACCATGCATTCACCTAATTTACTATTGCTTTAATTAAGTCAAGACCTGCAAAGGGAGAAAACAAAAGTTCAGCATGAAACATAAAGAAAAACTTCACTTTGTGGTAAATGCACATGGAATTTAGTACTGGGTATTAGAAGAGAACAATAGAAGGGATATTGAACACAGAGGAGGAGGAGGAGTAGGTTTTAGGGTTTTTTGCTTGTACGTTTATTTTTGAGAGGAGATGCCTTTCGTTGTTCAGTATTACAGTTGCTAGGAATTGCGAAGAAAATCACAACCACATAAAATTAAAAAAAACTAAGGTTAAAGGCACAGAGTTATCATAAACAGTGAAAGTCCCAGATGAAGGCAGGCTTGGGAACTGAGGAATGGTTAGAGATGGCTTTGCTGTCCAGCCATTCTGTGTCCCTCTATAGCCCTTTTGAAGTGTTCTCCACTCTCAGCATTTCTTTACTACTTTCATCTCTTTCCCAATAGAAGAGCTAACTTTTTGCTTCAGGAATTAGGTAGAGATATCACCGGGGAACTCCCTCAAGTGTTTGTAACTCTTCCAGCTGAACATTGTCCTGTTGTACTAATTGCTGACTGAGGATGCTCAGGACAAGTGCTCTTCCAGGTAGTAAGCCATGTACTTCTGGGTCCCTTCTTCCTGTACTTCCGGTTGAGTCCCAAGCAACAGCGATCAATCCTGTTTTTAAAAATCATAGAGAACTATTAGAAAGTCCCAGATTTATACCAGCACCATCTGGGATTCAGTCTAATTATGTGGGGATTTAAGAGCAGTATTATAAGATGAGTAAACTTAGGGAAGAGGGCATTTGTTTGAGCTTTGCCCTTGGCTGATGAGGTTTTCAAGAGGTTACACTGGCAAGCAGATATGGTAGAAAAGAGCACACAAATGTGAGTTATGTTCAAGAAATGGCACATGGTGTAGTATAGTTTAATTAAAAAGTTAATGTTCAGGTAGAGAAAGACTGAGAAGTACAACTGAAGATTGTATGATTTTATGATAGACTTTTCAACACTGAGGAATTCATATTAAATTTTGTAGTTAATACTTACAAGGAAAATTTTTGGTTAATGGGCATGATCATAACTTTTTCAGTTGGATGTTATACCTTGTGTTTATGTGTTTTTTGTTTCTGCATTTTAGTATGTATCTTTATTGCATACTTATTTATTGATTTTGCAAGATACTGCACCAAACATTTAAAGTATATAATCAAAACCTAACGATATTTTTGTCTTGGTTTTAATACTTTGTGATAGAACAAAGTATTAGATCTTATAGTCTATTTTTGTGTATCCTATGTTTTTTTCTTAGTAAGTACTCAACATTTTTATGAAGCATTTATTTACTACATTTAGCTACAGTAATAATATATCGTTTTCCTTTTATCTCTAAATAGGCATCCTTTAGATAGCTTTTTCCCAGTTGATACTAGAATGGCGAAACTATAAAAGCAGTTTGTTCATTGTGAAACTAAAGGTAAACACCCACTTAAAATTTATAAAATTTCTCTTTTTTTCTATTCTACCTTCTACTTCTTTAACCTACCTTTTTATTACTTCATGTATGGCTCATTGAAATAGCCTCCTACAACATTGGTTTCCTATCCCTTTGATTAATCTTATACATGGATCCATATTCCTATTCATAAAAATGCCTTAATTACAGCATTTCTTATTAAAATAGTTTTATTGTGCATGCCTCTGTCTTTTCCATGGTCCAAAGGACACCATCTAAATTCTGAAGCTTAACATTCAAAGACCAGTAATTCTGGTGTCAATGTACTTAGGTAATCATGGAAGATGTGCCACTCAGGTGATTGTATCTTTTGCTAACTGACTGAAATTTGACCTAGAAATAATAGTTTCCCTGTTTCTGGCAACAAAAGGGCTTTAATGATCTCTTGACCCAAACTATCTTTATACTTTATTACCTGCTTATTTTGTTTTAAAAAATTAGTTTTGCCAGTGTGCAAGTGCACCCTGGTTATCTCAGTACTGAGGAGGTTGAGGCAGGGGGACTCAATTATCTTAGTTACTCTTCTTGTTAAGACAAAATACCAGACACTCAAAGTTAAAGGAGGAAAGGTTTATTTGGCTCCAGTTCATAGATGGCTGGCTCCAAAGCAGGGTGACATGGCAGAGGAGAAACAGTTCATGGTAGACAGAAGGCAGCAAGGCAGCAAGTGAAAAGTGACAAGCAATGATAACAGCAGACCTCTTTGTGTCTCTTGTGTTTTATCCAGGCTACCTGCTCTTAGGGTAGGCAGCATTCACACTCTTAATCCTAGCATCATTCCGTGAATCAATCCCAGTGTCACACAGCCTAGATCCAGCCTCCTCCAGAAAGCCCATGTCTGACTGCCTGAGGGTTTGTGCGGATGTTTAGATAGAAGCCGTAGCACCAACCTGGGGTCTGGAGTGAGTTCGAGGCCAGTTTGAACTGCATGGTGACATGTTGTTTCAACATCTCCAAAAATAATGATAAAATATTAAAAAATTAAATTTAAATTGACAAACATTATATGGATGTACTGTGTAAAAATGATGTTTAAAAATATATACCATGTGGGGGCTGGGGATTCAGCTCAGTGGTTAGAGTGCTTGATAGCAAGCACAAAGCCCCGAGTTCGATCCCTGGCACAAAAAAAAAAAAAAAATACACATACACAATGTGTATATTTGTAAATTTAGCTAATTAGCAAATGGATCATCTTACGTACTAATAAGGTTTTGTGGTGAGAATACTTAAAATCCATTCTCTTGGTAATTTTCAAGAATACAAAGCTTTGTTGTTAATTCTAAGTACCACGTTGTGCAGTAGAACTGAGATTTCCCTGATGTGCATTCTTCCCATTCCCGTGCCTTCCTAACTGCATTCTATTCTCTGCTTCTACAAGTTCAGTTCTTTTTGTTCTACTGTGAGTGAGATGAGGTGGTATTTGCCGTTCCACGCCTGGCTTCTTGTCCTTAATGCGATGCCCTTCATTTTTGGCAGTGGCTCCAGTAATTCATATTCCCACCAACAGTGGGAATTCTTAGACTTCTCTTATTTTTCACCTTTTTCATAGTAGCTGTTCTCACTGGAGTGAAGTAATGCATTATTGTGCCTTTCATTTACATTTTCTTGTTGATTAGCTTTTGTAAGATACATTCATTAGGCATTAGTACGTCTTCCTTTGAGAAATGTCTATTCTCATCTTTTGCCTATTTTAAAATCTGGTTGTTTCCTTGCTTTTGAGTTGTTTGAGTTCCTTATATATTGTGGGTATCGACCCCTCCTCAGATGTATGGTCTGCGAATACTTTCTCTCATCCTATAGATTGTTTCTTCAGTTTCACTCTGCTAATTGCTTTCTTGCCCGGGTAGAAGCTTTCTAATTTTGTGTAATCCATTTGTCTCCTCTTGCTTTATTTTGCCTGTGTTTCTGGGATCACATCTCTCCCCTAAAACCTCAAATCAAAACAAGCAAAACCCCCTAAACACCAGACACTGCTCAGATCAGTGTCATGGAATTTTTCCTCTTAAGTTTTTCGGTAGTAGTTTTACGTTTCAGGTCATTTATTTTGCTTTGATTTTGCTTAGGGTGCGAGATAACAATCCAGTTTCATTCTTTGCATATGGATATCCAGTTGTTCCAACACGTTTATTGAAGTGACCGTCCATTCTCTGTTGAGTGTCCCTGTTTCCTTTGTTGAAAATCCGTTGAGCATTAGTAGATGGATTTACTTCTGGTCTTCTTAGTCTATGCCACTGACCTCTGTGTCTCTTTTTATGCCAGTATCATGCTGTTTTGACAGATAAAGATTTGTAGTATATTTTGAACTTAATTGATGCCTTTAGTTTTGTTCCTTTGGCTTTTAGTTTTGTTCCTTTTGCTGAAGCTTGCTTTGACTATCTGGGGCCTTCTGTGGCTTCATAAAAATATTAATATTCTTTTTTCTATTTCTGTGAAACTTTCTATTGAAGTGTTCCTAGGAGTTTCATTGCATCTGCACATTGCATTGTGTATTATGGATATTTTAACAGTATTTTTTCAGTTCCTAAATACATGATAGCTTTTCATCTCTGTTTCTTTTTTAGTTTCTTTCAATCTGTCTTTTATAATTTACTGGGTTGAAGTCTGTCACCTTTTCGATGAAGTTTACTTGTGTGTAATAGTTTTGTGGATGTTATAAATGAAATTTGAAAGAATTTTCCTTTTCAGATAGTTCATGTTTAGGGTATAGATGCTCCATTTTTCTATGCTGATTTGATGTCTAAAAAAATTCGCAGAATTTCTCTATTATAGCTAATTTTTTGGTGGGTCTTTAGAGTTTCTATATGGATTAGTCTGTCATCTGTATACGTGGACAGTTTTTCTTCTTTATTTCTAATGCAGACGCGCCTTTTTCTTTCTTTTGCCTAGTTGATCTAACACGGACTTGCATTACTATGTTGAATAGAAGCGACAAAAGTGGGGATTCTTGTCTCGTTCCCGATTTTAGACCTGAGACGGGGATAAAATAGAGGACTCAAGACGCCTCTCATTGTGGGAAAAACAGGCATCGGAGGAGCAGGGGCAAATGTTAACGATCTCCCCTGAAAGACCGCTACAGTTGGAAGGTGGAAGTTGTGGCACACCAGAGATTACATTCCTGTCTGAAAGCTCAAAGCCTCCCAGACTTCCTGGGGTGCTTCTCCTCTAGCCTAAGTAACAAAGAGATGATACTGCTGTAACTTTGTTACTGACATGTGTCCTGGCCGACTGACATTGTGAATCAGGCATTTTTTTCCTTTCCATTATGCCTTAGACTTTAAATTTAATTATGGTGGAAATGAATCATGAAACATTACTTCAGTCATAGCACTGTAAATGTCAGCAGGGTAACGATGTTGATTCTCTTTTTACAGTAAGTTAGTCATTTTATCTTTATGATGATTGATTTTAAAATCATTTTAATATAGGGGTTGCCCACCCTTACAACCCTTTCTAGCCATGGGGCAATCATTTGCTAATTGTAAATTGTGGAAGTTTTTTTTTCAGATAATGACTTAGCTTTATTTTGCATGTAATTATGCCTCCTTATATATTAAAAAGTGCTCTTCTAGTTCTATATGTGAAATGTTCAGATTTTTTCTCTCGAGTTAATAAAGTAATAACATGTATTTGCCTTATGTATTATCAAATGTGTGCACAACCCCAAATTTTTATTGTTTGAAATGGAAGTGGAATAAAAAAGTTTTTAGTTTCCTATCGTTGCATATGGTATTAGCTCTGAGTATGTAATATGTAGCTCATTTTTTAGAAAGTTTTATTATAAAAGGATTCTGGATTTTTCAGCTGCTTTTTATGCTTATACTGAGATGATTATATGATTTTTAGGGGAGAGAGTTTGAGACAGAGTCTCACTATGTAGTCCAGGCCAGTCTAGACTCACAGTAATCCTCCTGCTGTAGCATCCCGGATACTGAGATTACAGATTTGCCCCACTTTGCCTGTGAATTGTGTGGTGTTTGTCCTTCAGTTCTCTTTACATGATGTATCACACTTACTTATTGATGTATGTTAAACCATCCTTGAATTACAGGGTTTAATTCCTATTTCATCATCATGGTAAATGGTCCTTTCAGTGTGCTATTAAATTCGTTTTTGTAGGATTTTGGTGAGGATTATGTTCATGAGGGATATTTGTAATTTTCTTTCAGTATACCAGTCTCCTTGTGTAGCTTTATATCAGGGTAACGCTGACATTGTAAATGAGTTCGGGAGTGTTTCTTTTCTTCTCGAGCTCTTTGGGTGAGGGAGGGTTTGAGATGGATTTTTTTCATTTGTGGAAAAATGATAAGGACAATCCCTTGTATTGATTCCTTTGTATTGATTTCATTTTGAGGTAGCACCACATGTAGGTGATTTCAATGACATAGTAATGCCCCAATATCCTGTGATAATAGAATTATGGCAGTTGTAGCATTTTACCACTAATGCTTGGACAAGGGATGGAAGGGGACTTAGAAAGAAAATTCAACTCTCCAAGAGAGAATAGCGGCAAGAAAATGCTTCTTTTTCCCCTCATAATCCTATTTCTTTACTTTCCTTCCAATTGGAAGGTAATTAGAGGGGCTAGAGAATAGGATCTAGATTAATGTTCTTAGATTCTTGGCAGTTTTGAGGAAGGGCCCAAGACTGAAGCCCAAGTCCGAGATATAGAAAAACTGAAATATTGGGATAGTGGTAAAGAATGAAACCTTTGGTCTGTTATATTAATTCTTAAAACAGAAGATGACAGTTCACAGGAGTTTGAAGCAAAGATTCTGCTTTCAATTTAGATGGTGCAGTCTAGTTCAGTTGAAAAGAAAAGCATCTGGTATGAAGGAAAATATTTTTGTTGGATGCTCAGTTTTGTGTTTTAATGTGTTCATTTGCTTTTGACCAGAAGAGACATTGGTTGTTAAAGATATTAAACTAAAATAGAAGTGCTCTTGAGGGTAATTTGCAATTCAGAGGAAAACAAAAGAAGAAAGATATTAGAACCTTACTTCAGCAACCAACATAAAATTTAAAATAAATGTTCTAATGGCCAATGCATCATTTTACTTTTTCCCTAGTCTTTTCAGATTCACTGTTCAAATTTCTCAACCTAGCATGTGCTTTTCCCCAACCTAGCATATTCCTTCCCCTGTGTCCAGTATGTTTTGAGACACTGTGATGGAGAGAATAACTCCCAAAGTGATAGATGTTGGATAAGTTGTGGACCAAAGGAGGAGATAAGCACAGTTTCATTGGAAATAAGAAGAAAAAGAATAGCACCTGCATTTCCAGGAGGTAGGTGACCACAGAGGCCTCTGAGTGGGTGGCTACAGAGGTGTTTGATACAGCAAAATCACAACGTGAGTACGGTGTGGGTTAAACAACAATCAACCTGTGGGATCAGAAGTTGTTTAGCTAATATCCAGTAGGGAATCAAGACACCTAGCAAGAGTATATGGTGAGCATCATTCATCATTAACATTTGCTGATCTGTCACTTCTCATTGAAGAAAGAAGAAGGGTACTCCTGGGAAGGGATGTAAGTGTGGGTTCAGAGGTCCTGGTCATCCACCTATGTGTCCGTTGCTTGTCTGGGTTCACTGGACCTCGTGCTGCTAATTGCAATAAAATCTCAAGCTGCTGTTTATCTCTGGGGAAGTTTGCAGGCCTGGCTGTACTCAGATTTGCCTCCAGGAACAATGTTGATATGTCTAACATTCTGCATGACTCCTTCAAGGGCCAGATCCCTCTCTGACTGCCTATTAATTCCTATCTAACTTAGTTGTCTATAATAATTTTATCTATTTTGCTATAAAATAATTTAGATAAAATCATTATATCCAGTTAATCTCCAGATCCTACTGATCTTACACATTAAGTCATGCACATACACTTCTCTCATCGCAACATCCCATTCTAAGTTCCTTCAGTTTCTCACCTGAACGCCTCATTAGTTGGGAGAAATTATTCCATTCTTCTCATTCATTTTCTCCGTCATACTCAAAGAGATCACCCCCCTCTCCCTGGAATTTTGTATTGCTTTTTAAAAATGTTTACTTGACAAATAATAATTGTATATGTTTGTGGTATATTGTGTAATGTGTGTATGCTACTGATGGTCAAACCCAGGGTGTTCCCACTGAGCTACATCCCCAGCCATTGTGCAGTTTGTTTATTTTTCAGGTAGAGTCTTGCTAAGTCAGTGGGTGCAGGCTGGGCTCAAACTGAGATCCTCCTTCTTCAGCCTCCCGGAGTGCTGGGATTTCAGGCTTGTGCTATCACGCCTGGCTCTAATGTTTTGGTGTAAGTGTACATTGTGGGACGATTAAGCCAACCTGATAAAGCAACTCCATAGTTATTTTTTGTTGTTGTTGTGAGAACAGTTAAAATTTAATCTTTTAGTGGTTTTGAAATATGTATCATTGTAGAATGTAAAACAAAGCACATCTTCTGTTCCTCACGTTGCTCAGGAGATGTATAAAAAACAAAATGTAACCTAGAAATTCTTTCCAAAAAGAAAAAGAAAGCTTTTGTTTATTTGTTTTTTAAAAGCTTTTAGTTTTAAATAAATATTAACCCAGAATGTGATGGACATTAAATTTAAAGATAAGAATTGATAAAAAAGAATAATTTAACTTATTACAAAGTACAGAATAATTGAATATTTATGAAATATCTGGATGGTGAAAAGCTTCCAAATATTAAGAAAAAATACTGTCAAACCAATCTCTAAGAAGAATAGCAGGGCACTGTGGTGAATGTCTGAATTCCAGCTACTCAGGGTGCTGAAGCAAGATAATCACGAGTTCACAGGTAACCTAAGCAAATTATCAAGATCTCATCTCTAAAGAAAAGAATGAAAATTTGATTTTGCCTGTCCCATGCATACACAGACATACATGCATATGAATAAAGAGGCATAAAATACACTAGAAAAATATACCAGTGGATTATTATAAGGCATTTTCAGAGTTTATTTTGTAAAGAATTAAATGGAGCATTATGAAAAGTTGAAATCGAGATAAATTCTAACCATGAAAATATGTATCAGCTATCAATTGAGAAATGCACATTAGAATAAGGCGTCAGCAGGGCACGATGGTGCGAGCCTCTTACCCCAGCAGAATGAGAAGTTCAAAATAAAAGCAGTTAAGAAAAAGCTGGGGATGTTAGGGTAGTGTTAAGGCCCTGAGTTCAATCCTCAGTACAGAAGGGAAGGAAGGAAGGGAGGAAAGGAGGGTGCAAAGATGCGATGCCGTAGTTAGTACTACTTTTTGCAGCTATACTATTTATTATGGCAGAAGATATAGTAAAATAGAATTTTTTTTATTTTACTGACTGGGACTATAATTGTACTGCCTTTGCAAAATGACTTGTCAGTATTTTTCAAGAGCTTTGAAGTGTTCATAATTTCTGACCAAGTAAGTCACCTTCTAAGAATCTACTCTATGGGTGTAACCTGAAACTCGGTGAAAGCTTCAGTTACGATTCACAATTCACTTATAATAGTGTAGAACAGGAACCATCTATAAGCTAAATACTCAAAATTTGAATAATGGATTAATAATTTATGATATATATTCATGTGGTAAATTTCTGTAGGAGCATAAAATACTTGAGTAATATGAGAAATGTGTTTTTATGTTATTTTTCTTGTAGCCGGATTACAAAGACATATAAACTAATGACAAAACATTCCATTTGTTATGCAATAGTAATACAAATATTAAAAATGAATGAAAGATTTGTTGAAAAGACACTTTATCTTCCAGAGATCTTAAAAAAATGTTTAATTTCCGTGACATCAGTTTAAGGAAAGTAGTCAGCGAAATTTTTTTCCAAGTAAAACATTTACTGTTTATTTACATAAAAAATTGGCATAGCTTTTGTTTGTGCCTACTGCTACCTCTTTTAGGTTTACAATAAATATGCCCCTCAAGTTCTTCCTCCTGAATAATTTATTACCATCTTTTCAAAAACCTGCATATAGACCTGTGTGATAGAATCCGTGCTTACAACTAAAAATTTTATACATGATAAAACGTTTAAAACTTGCATATGTGTGTATTTTCCAGTTTTATTGTACTGGCAAAATGTAATTAAAAATGAATTTGAACTCTTAATTGTGTAAAAGGAAAAGTGAAAAAACCCTCAGGAAAATAGTTACAAAGAAAAGCAAGTCTAAGAAGTAAATCATGAGGTTATTTAATTCAGGGTTTAGGTGTTTGTTATGGTTTTTTTTCTGTTGGCCGAGAGCCTATTTATTTTTGGTTCTGTTTTCCTAGCAAATTATTGACCAGGTTCCCAAAGACATTGCAGATTCTGGTAAGTTACACATTAGTTGGCTTGTGGCAGTGATTGTGAAAATATCATCCCTCATATTTTCCTAAAAGTGCTACAGGCCAAAAAACTACTCAAGAAACCAAACAGAATAAAAACAGGGAATGGTGCAGACAGTCGATCACACACACACACAACCAGATTTTCAATGTGTTGCAAAGTTATGCCAGAAATACTTTTATTTTATAATCTTTCAAATTGATGAGCAGGATTTCCCCATATTTAGCCATTTGACTCAGTTTAGTATAAATAATTTGAATATACATGTCTTCCTATGATATATAAAAATTACATATATGATTCCTTCAGCAGTGGTTAGGATTTGGAGCTGGGGCTGGGGATTTAGCTCAGTGGTAGAGCGCTTGCCTAACAAATGCAAGGCCCCAAGTTCAGTCTGCAGCACCAAAACAAACAACAACAACCCCCCCAAACAACAACAACAACAACAACAACAACAAGATTGGGAGCTGATTCTGTTGAGGAAATTTCTTTGGTTTCATTACATTATGTCATTTTCTGAGTAGAAATAAAAATCAATCCCCTCATTCAATTATAGTATTGGTTTGCAATTAAAGATACTTTTTGGAATGTGTAAGACATGATTCAGTTTGCTGGGGTGCTAATATGTAACCTTTTAGTGACAGCATTGAGATAAATATCAGAGCAGTCCCTGTCAGGAACTGTGTCACATTTTGCCACATAAGAATAATTACATCTTAGTCTCAGTAATCTTGAAAAATCATTCTTTGATAAAGAAGTTGGAGTTCACTGAGAACAAAAGATGTATCTTAAAATAGTGTATATATTTTCATCTTTTTGAATATGTTTTCATTTAAAATATTGTAGGTAGCACACTAACCAGTTTGGTCAAGTAAATTACCTGATCTTTTTTACCCATCAGGCTTCAAAATATCACAATTAATTTTTACTTGCCCTTTAAATCTTATACTTTTCTTCTGCTTCATTCTGATGAAAATAGATGGGCATGTGGTAGGCAAAAATATAATTAGTTTTCTCTTAATAAGTCCTCTGTGTGTGCTGGATGAGATTGTCTTTTCATCTCCTCAGCCAACACCTTTTTTTTTTTTTCTACACAGAGATCATGTTGAGTTACAAAATTTGTATGGGAAGACTGTCCACATAGGCCTTGAAAAATTACATCTTGGCCATTAAGACCAACCTTAAGAAATGGTATATGATATTTGTTATGTTTTTAAAAATAACCATCTCAATAGCATTAGAATTGTGGAAAAATGAGACTTTTTATACCACGTCTACGTCTTTTCTGAATAGAAATGTTTTAGTTTTTATGAACTGTTACTGAGACTCCTGGAAAATGAAGAAATTTGTACTTTTACTGATAAACTAATAAGGAATTCTTCTTTAAAAAAACCACATATATTGTAGGATGGACACAGCCATCTTGACTAGAGATGGTGAACCTGTTGGAGATAAATGCCCAGACTGCAACCCCAAACCCACTTATTTATTGCCAAGTGCCAACATTGTAATTAAACCTGAAGTGAATCCTGAGGTTTCAGTTTAGAAAAAATAACTCATACATTAATGTCTTTTGTCTTAAAAGAGAAACAAGTAACACACATGCCACAGGTTTGCCACCACCAATCTAGACAAATGGAAAGTGTTATTTTAGAATTAGAATCCCGAGTTGCCCATTGGTATAAAGGTATTTGTATTGTTCTTCCTTCTTTTATTCATACATATTTTTCTCTGGTTTAGGAAAGAGGGTTGGAATTCGGTGGGTAAATATGTGATGACTTAGTGGAAAATACTGGAAAGACAATAGAGTTGACAAAGGCTTGTGTTTCATTGTATTTATAAGTATTTCTAACATATCACAAAATCACATAATTTTAATATGACAACTGGCTTCTTATTACATTCTGAACTCTTCAAAATATGTATCACATAATGTGGTAAGTTAATATACAACCCTTCAAGAATACCAGTCAGGAAGGGAGAAGAATGATCATTTGTCATCATTAAACACAAAAATCTGAAAGTAGAGGCTGAGGTGTGAGAGCTGCCTTCCAGTGCCCAGATTTCAAGTTCCTTGAGCAAGTAAAGACCGGTGGCAATCCTATAAATGAGTGTAATTGAGAAGGGAAACTATTTTTTCCTTTTATGATTCAGAGGACCTAGGATGGTAAGCAACTGCAGGAAAACATAGAGGAGGAATTTTCACATATTTTGAACTGAGCCTCATTCTAATTAGATGAGTTTCCTGACCTTGACCCTGGCTGCAAAGCTGGATGTTTATCTTTCAGGAATGATTCAGATGGTGGTCCCCTCTGAAAAATAGAATATTTTAGTATATGTGCTGCTGAAGCGAGCACCCCTCTAAGGAATGGAAAAAGGTAACTTCTAAGGGCATTTATGTTTTAAATTCGTATCATTCTACTTATGTGTCCCCAGCATACAGAAACTGTAGTTACCAAAGTCTTAATGAAATAGAAGAATAGTCAAAGCTTAGTTTTGAAACTATCTCACTCTACATCAGAATCCCATTCCTCTTAAAAACATATTCCTCATATTTTATTATGCTCAAATTTCTCACATCTTCTTGCCACATGCTTAGTTCTCCTATGCTCTCTCTCCCTACTCTTCATAAAAACAATTTCAGATACCAAATTTATTTTTCATTCCTCAAACCAAAGACAGCTCTTATTTTCAGTGCCTTTATATTATAATCTGATAAAAATAATTCAACAGAAATTTTGGATTTAAGATGGAATAAATGGTCCCGAAGGCACTGAAGCATGAGGTTATCCTCATCATTCTTTAGTGGACGTAGAGGGGTCCACTAGCCTTCTGACTGTCACCCGTCCCGTGGAGGCTGGGATGAGTCACGGGGTTTCCCTCCTGGACCCCCCTTGGAGCAGTGCTGTGGAACATACACCAGGAGCTGTGACCTGAGACTGGATGGTCTCGCTCAATTTTGAAAATCTCTGATCTTATGAATCATAAGTATGTGAACACGAAGAGTTTCTTGTTTTCAGAAGAACATCATTAAGAGCATAATCACCCTTGGTCATCTTTCCATTTTCCGTGGGACCCACGTAGCTGTATGCTCAGCAGTTCCGCTCCTTCCTAGCATCCGTCCCCAGCTACTTCCTCCACAGCCCTGTTCCTTCAGAGAACAGAAGCTTCTGCCTGAAGGTAACAGGCTCCCGTGATAACTAAGCAGAATGGGAATAGAAATGAGAAACAGAGCGTGTTCAGTTTCCTGCTGTCTGCAGGCTGATTTATTTTAGAACCTCTACAAGTGATCTTATTTTTAAGCTTGTGTGCAGGGATAAAATATAAATGTGGTCTAGGCTTTAAATCCTCAATGGTGTCCTGTATATTAATACAAAGAATAATACATTGGAGAAAGACTACAGGGATAAAGACAATGCCTTGATTTTGATAATCATTTGTTAATATGTAACAGAAATTATTTACATGTAATGTGAAAATCCCCATTTTTTGGTAAAGTGATCATAAAGTGTGTTATATTTAAAATAAGCAGTCTTCATTCTGTGTATTTTTTTTTACACATGGTACGTGAAGAAAAACAGTTGAGATGAATCTAGACTATCCAAATGTTGGATTTTCCAAATAATTTTGCCAGGATCTTTGGGTTTAAAATTCTCCCCTCTCACTTCTGTTGAGAAAGTACATACATTTGAATTCCTTTTCTATTTGAGCAGTAACTCTTTTCTCCTTAGTTGATAATAAACATATGGAAGTGGGACTGAGTTTGAGACAAGCTGTTAATTTCTATTGAACACTCAAGAAATGTAAGGTAGCAAAGTGATTCTTAAAAAATTATCCCTGATTGGGTAACATGCACCATGCGTTGGGTAAATTGATGTAAAATCATTCTGATGTGAGGGCTTATGGAAATTAAGTGGGTTTGTGATTATTTTGCTTAACCTTTACAGTTATAAAACTGTGATTTTCGAGGAATGGAATTAAGAACCATTTAGGGAACCTGAAATTCACACAATGTCAGCGAGAGAATTATTATCCAACTTATGATATCGCAATTCTTTTAGGTTTTTTTTTTTTCCCCGGTTGTTTTTGGAGTCACAATTAGGCGTAGCAGAGTTAGTCCTCTGTATTTTTAAGAGAGATGGACATATATTGAATGTGGCATGAGGGATATATGATTTTAAATAATATAATTAAAATTTTTTTGTATCTGTTGAAACAGTGGCCTTCTGTATCTTAAAGGACCATTAGGAATTGAGAGACTTTTTTTTTTTTTTTTTTGATACAAGGTAGATGTAATCACCTCATGTGAGCTGTCTTTTTTTCCTCTTTTCTTCTCTAAACTGGCTACACTGTGCAGGAAGCCAGCTTCTAGCTCTGCATGATCTGACCTGAACAAGAACTAGGTCAATCTCAGGTCATTTGTGGGAACTGTGCTGTCCCTTTTGGGGCCCTTCTCACCTCCGCCTCCTTGCCACTCTGCCCTTTGTTTTCTTGCTGTTATTTTCTGCTTAGCATCCAGGCTGGAAGACCCATGAAATTTTCTGCTGAACTCTCTCTTGTTGCAAAACATCGTGTACTTTATAGCTTGCCATTTGGTTGAACCTCCATCAAAGTACCTAAGTCCTGTTCAGTGAAACTTCACGTCCAGGTAACAAAATAACAACATCTCAAATGTGTTTGAAAAATAGACTCACACAGTTCCTGTATTTTAGAATATGCTGTAAGAATCACCTGGATAAGTTACTTATCTGTTGCACATATGCATTTGGAGCCCGATCCTGGATCCTGTTAGTGTCCATTTGTGACTAATACCTCAGTGAAATTTTGGTGCTACTTGAGAAACATTGGGCTAGGATTTTTGTAAATTATCAGAATTTTTGAAGCATTTTTTTTAACTCAAGTCATAAGTAGACCAGAGATAGATTGTGGTGAGTCAAATCACGTAAGAACATTGTAATAGGACATGATCTTACATGCACGATAAAGTAATCATCTCTGGTTTTATTCTATAGGTGATTCTCAATCTTTTGTGTGTGGGCTGCTATGAGGTCAGTGTATGACTGGAAAACTGTGTTGGAAAGTTAAGCCTCACTGCCACAGTCTCAGGAAGGTTGGGAGGTGGAGATGTTTAGGTCATAGAAGGTTCAGTCTCATGAATGGACTAATACCAATGCAGATTGTAAAAGGCTTGAGTCTCTAAGTTCAGTCTCGCTCCCTTGTCCTCTCTTGCCCTCCCTTGCCCTCCCTTGCCCTCTCTTGCCCTCCCTTGCCCTCTCTTCCCCTCCCTTGCCCTCCCTTGCCCTCTCTTGCCCTCCCTTGCCCTTCTGCCTGAGGGTGATGCAGTGTGGTGGCCCTCAGCAGCTGTGGCCTTTCAGTGTTAGACTTCCCCTCGGTGGTATCTTAAGAAATAATTTTTATGCATAACCCAGTCCATGGTATCCTGTTACAGCAGTGTGAACCGTACCAAGACAGAGACCTACCTGTAGAATGATGTTGTGTTACTTCTGTCTTACAAAGTTTGACGTGTGATAATGTGCTTTGGGATAGTTAGAGCTCATGTGCAAAAAACCAGTCACAACAGAGAAAAAAATGAAAGAAATAACTTTCAAACTACATATTTCATTGAGTAACACAATTGGGAAATTTTACTTTATCACAACATAACATCTAAAGGAATGTTGTAAATAACTATGAAAACCTATCTTCTTTGAGTTACTGGCCACAGTAGTACAATGAATAGGAAAAGATTTTGTTATTTTTATTTATTGGTTACTATTGTTTTCTTTAATTTCCCTCATACTTTCACTTTAATGGTTTTTAAATGTTTTGTTCATTTATTGAGCCAAATCTATGAAATTCTTGAGAATTCATTATTTGGTGTTTGAACTTAGGCACTTAGAAGGGCTGAATCTCTCACTCCAGCCCTAATAAAGCACAATCTGTATTTTAGGCCTGATGTGGTGGTGCATGCTTACAATCCTTGCTGAGCCAGGAGGAGTGTAAATCCAAGGCCAGCCTGGTCAAGCTACAGAGGCCCTATCTCAAAATAAAATGCAAAGAAAGGAAGGAAGAAAGGAAGATAAAAAGGGCAAGCTGGGGATATAGTTCAGAGGCAAATCACTTACCTGAGCTCAGTCTCCAGTACCAGCAACAACAAAAATGCATTTCAGAAGATCTCTAGCTGATTTGAATTTGCTGTAAGGTTTGAGAAGCGGTGCCTTAAAATACTTTTTCTTTGGGCTAGAGCTTATTTCTAATTTGTTACATGAAATGATGAATTCTTAGTATCAATTTTTAGAAAGGTAGCGCATTAGTTTTATTCATATGCCCTTTTAAGAAATAAAAATAACATAGAGCCATACTGTGCAAATAAGGACTCTCACTCAACACTCAGAAATAATATTAATGTGTGATAATCTATTACATTTCCATGTCCAGATGTGGATGTAGATATAATAAGAAATATAGATGGTTGGGCCTAGATAATAAGAAAATAGATAATTAGCTCAATGGATAAGTGAGATAATTAAGAGAAAATTTTACTTAAACGGAATTAGTGTATATCTAAAAGTTTAAAATGAAAACTAAGCAATTTTTGATTTAAGAATTATTTGCATTAATGAAAACCAAGAAATTTAAGTGAAATCGAGGGTATTGCAAACTTGAAGTAAATGTTTCTCCACAAGAAGAGCTATTAGATTTTTCAAGTCTTTGAAAATGTAATAACATTTTGAGATGGATGTGTTTCAAGTTGAGACATCTGTTATCTGTCCAATGAAGGATGAGGGAATATCCACATTGCCTCACACTCCCACCTACCAGTTTTGTTTCTTCAAAACAATATTTTTGTAAGGACGAGTTTTCAAATGTTCACATTCCACTTAGACTTATAATTTCACTTATTTTTTAATCTTATTTGTGTATTTAGGAATATAATTGTCTCACTAGTACTACTAAGCATCTCCCTTTTTGAGTTTTAATTGTGATTCACTTCTTAAATATAAACATCATTTCATTTAATATTTTAATTTTCTCCCCAAGCAAAACCTAAAGAGTATTATTTTCTTTAATGTCTTACCTGCTTGAGGAAAATGCCAAATTTTGTGGGTGCATAATTCTTTTGCTGCTCTCTGTTGCATAATGTTATAGATGATGCTGTTTTCAAGCACTGATTACATCCATGGGGGAAAATACAGATCACTAATTCACTTACCTCATCACGTACTTTACTGAGTAAATGTTAAATTCTTTTTCTACGAAGCCTAGTTCCTCTCCCAACATGTCTTAGTTTCTTAAATCAGTTTTTCATGGTGATAAGAGTGTCTTAATTTGCTAAAGTTTTGAGTCTTTTATTATAGTAGTTTTCTTTAGTAATATCTTTGATTTTTTTTAACTTTCTAATTTTACTTTTTTTCTTCTTTCTGTTTTTTTTTTTTTTTTTTTTTTGTGGTGCTGGGGATCGAACTCAGATCCTTATGCTTGCATCTTCTTTCTGTTTTTAAAAGAAACTACTTATCTGTGTGTTGAGATTTGTTTTCTTCTGTCTGACCACAGTGGTAGTAGGTCTGTAGAGTGGCAGATTTCATCACTCACACTCTGATGCTTGGGTTTGTCACTCTTTGTTACCCTTGCTTATTTGGGAGTTAGCGCCAGTCTTCTGTTTAAGAGGTAGCTAGTGGTCAGAAGTGTAATGTTAGGTGATCACAGGGCATAAGCCAAAGTGACTAACAAAATGCTCATTATGGGAAAGTGTCCATCTGTTGATAATGTAAATGTCAAATTGTTGGCCACTATCACTGGAAGGCCCATATGCCTCAAAGATGAGAAGAGCTAATTATATTTCATCTCTTAGAAGATATATAGTCTCCTCTATGATAAACACAAGTGGTTTAACACCAAGTATGAGTGACAAAAGAAAAAGTAAATTTGGTTTCTTTAAAAATAAAAACCTTTTCACTTCAAAAGACATCTCTGAAAAGGAAAACTCCAATCCACAAAATGAAAGTAAGACATTGTGAATGGAGTGGAACAGATGAGAGCTGGTAAGGGTGTGGAGAAATTAGAACCCTCACATATTGCTGGTGGGGATGTAAATTGGTACAGCTGCTTTGAGAAACAATTAACAATTCACAAAAGATTAAATTTAGATTTCCTGCATGACCCAGCAGTTTCTCCTCTAGGTATATATTCAAGAGGAATAGAAACATATGTTCACATGAAGACTTGTGTACTGATGTTTATAGAAGCCTTGCTCATCATAGCCCTGAAGTAGAAACCAACAAAATAACCATCGGAACCAATCAACTGAGAAGCCTCAGTAGCAGCAAAGTGACTTCGTTGTGTAATATGATTCCAAATGTATGAAATATTTGAAAAACAAATCTTCAGAAACACAAAATAGAATAGTAGTTAAAAAGGACTAGAGTTTGGACAGAACCGAGTTCATTGTGTGGTTTTTTATGGGATGCTGAGAGCATTCTGATCTCAGCTTTGGTGTTGGTTGCACAACTAAATATACTAAAAATCATTTGAGTTGTACAGTTTAAATAGGTAAATTGTACACTATATGAGTTATATTACAATAAAGCCACTACAAGAAAAAAGCCAAGAATAGTGAAGTTGTGGGTTTTCCTACCACATCTCTTTGATTACTCATTGTGTTTAGCAGCCTCCCTTGTCTGATCCTGTTTCCCCATGGTCCTGTCTTCCGTGAGCTCTCCCTTGTGGTGTTTATATGCACCTGTTAATAAAATCCCTTTCCCCTCCACTCTGGAGGCTTGTTTCATGGTGAGGGAAGGAGCTAAGTGGGTGAAGTTGATTATATTCTTCCCTTGTTCTCTTTTTAGTTTTACTGTTTGTCATATTCTGCTTGTCTCTTACAGAAGGAAAAATCTGAACTTGGACAGTTTTTAAAACGGTAGTTGGTAGGATTCAGGCTTTGTGTGGTAACAATTTTAGCATCTGCTTTTTGCATGCATGGAGAAAATGTGAATAGATTTACATCAACATAGTATCTAAATCTACTAGGCTTTTGAGTTCACTGGGCTTGAATTTATTATTATTATTTGTTATTATTTTTGCTAACCATGGGGAATAATGTATTTTTTTTTTGTTCTTTTATCCAGAGGAACATTTTATAAGTATCAGTTTCAGTCTAAACTTATTTTTGTGAAGTCACTTACTATTTCAAAGGTTTTTTTTTTCTTCTTGCTCAACTGTTCATATTCTGAGAAAAAGCATGCTGCTGAGTCCCACAGGAGACGTTATGTTATTTGTATTAGAAACAAATGTGATCATGTATAACAAGACCTCAAAGAGCCAAGCCTGCCAATGTGCTTAAATGGTGCTCAGGGCATTAGTTCTCCAGTGAACTCCGTGTCTACAAACAAATGA
The DNA here is from genome assembly GCA_004026905.1 of Hystrix cristata. Taxonomy (NCBI): domain Eukaryota; kingdom Metazoa; phylum Chordata; class Mammalia; order Rodentia; family Hystricidae; genus Hystrix; species Hystrix cristata. The sequence goes on along the minus strand of PVJO010000929.1, from coordinate 126,486 downwards.
GGATGAAAAGCTTGCTCAGTGAAAATGTGGAATCATATCAAAGAAAGTGCCCAAATCATCTGAGTGTTTCTGACATCAAGTAATTCAGTTTCAGACTAGAGACAAATTAGGGAAATTTGCTTCCAAGTTCAAAATCTGAAATTTCCCAAGTTGCCCTTTTCATTCTCTAATTGCAGCTCCATTTATAAGTAAAACACTCTTAACTTTCAAATGAGTTATTAGAAACCGAATTTAAAATTAAAAAAAATTTTTTTTGAGTAGATAATTCAGTCAAATGGTTTAGAACTTTAAAACAAGTATAAATAGAGACAGTGTGAAAATTCTCTCATATCTGACTCCATTCAACTTAAATTTGAAAAAATAATCAGTTTAGCTGGTTCTTCTGTTTCTAGTATATGCACCAAGAAAGAATCTACACATTTGAAATTATATATATGTTTATTTTCCTTTTAGTGACAGTATAGTCTGTTTTGTACATTTGTTTCTTCTTTTTTTCACTTTACTGGAAATGTTAGAGATATTTCCACAGAGGTACACCGAATGCCCTTGTATGTTAAAAATTTACAGTATGATCTTTTGTGTGGGCAGGCCATAAGTTACTGATACAGTGACCTTTCATGGAATTTTAGGTTGCTTTGGAGCGTCATTTGTGTTGTTGTGTATGAAGAATTTGTTCCTTTTTTTCCTGCATAGTATTCCATGCTAGGATGACTCTTAAGGTTTGACCATTCACTCATTGACTCATGGGCCCTCGCGGAAAGAGGACTTTTTTTTTTTTTTTTTTTTTGTGGTGCCGGGGATCGAACTAGGGCCCTTGTGCTTACAAGGCAAGCATTCTAATCACTGAGCTAAATCCCCAGCCAACCATTCACTCATTGAAGGACACCTGGCCTCTTGCCAGTTTTGAGCTGTTGTGAATAAGCCCGACATGAATATGTGTGTACAGTTTTGTGTAAAAGTGATTTTTAAATTTCATTTGAACAAATGTCTGAGTTCAGTTACCGAATCATTTGGTAATTGCATGTTTATTTGTTTTACTCTCCCAGAGTGGGCGTACTGTGTACATTTCCGTCAACAATGTATGTGTGATCCAGTTTTCCAGTCCTCACAGCATTTAGTGTTCTTATCCCTTTTTTTTAAGTTGGTATTTTGGTCGGTGATGGATCTAATGTAACAGATTCAATTTTTAAAACGTGAAATATTACAAGCTTCAGTAAGAACACCCAGAAAACCATTTAAGATGCATAGTAGATACCCATTTTTGAATATTTGCTAATCCTTCAAAGACAAAAATCAGAAGTAAGGATTATGTTTCTTCTGTTAACAGGTTTTTGTTTGTTTGTTTATGTTTGGAGTCTTTGTCTTTCAGTATATATTTTTTTCTACCTCACTGTTATCTTCACAGATTTGGGAGTATTAAGATAGAAATAAGTGTGATTTAATGCTACTAAATTCGACAAAATTTATGGTTCCGTGGTCATACGGCAAGAGATACCAGGTTGATAATATCCTGTAAGATGTACGCAAGACATTTCACTCAGATTAAACTTTAGCATTCTGATTTTAGAATCCTCACAATTGCAATATGTTAAAATGTTAAATCTCTAAGATATTGCTGAGAGACAGATGGTATAATTATCTACATATCAAATATAATTGTTTGGAAGCTACAAATTAAATTATGAACCAAATTTCTTATGTAGAAAGCTTAACTGTAGTAAGTTCGCCTCAAGAATTGTAAGTCAGTAGCTTTCAAGACCACCACAACTATAGTTTATATTAATAGTTATACTTTTGCCAAATAGTTAATTATAGTTTCGTGGAAACATCGCGTCATGTTTATTTCTGTTACACACTTCACCTTCATCATTTGCTATTCTCAGGATAGATAGATGTTCCGTTAGCTTTTTCCCTGGGCAACTTTTATTCTTGTTCTCTTTTTCCTATTTTTCTCAGTAAGAGATTTGAACAGGTTAAATCTTCTTTCTATAAATTTCCTTAATTTTCATTTCACAGTGTATATACTTGAATTTCCTTTGTATTGATCATTCTTTAACAGAACTGTGTGTTTATTTTCTTCAAGGGAAGGAACAATTATCTTTTGTTCATTGCTGTTTTCTAAGACCGAGCTTAGTGCCATACTCACAGCAGGCTTTCTGTCTGTCTGTCTACCTGCCTTCCATCCTCTCTCTGTCTCTCTCTTTCTCTCTGGTTGTTTATTTATCCATTTATCTGTCCATTTCTCTGATAAGTTGTGGAATGAAATAGTCTGTAAAAACTTCTTCCAAATTCTTAGTTCTGTACAGACGCTCATTATTCTATTTCCAACAAGATATTTGTTCCTGAGTCCCATTTCTTTGAGAGTAAGCAAGTTGATGAACTCAGAAGAATTATATAAGAAGAAGGGAGAATGGTACAAAGTTGTTCAGATTTCTAGTTTTCTCCAACCACTTTGAGACATCCAGGACTTACAGCTCTGCCTTCCTTGTCCATCATATTATCTTTTGGGAAATCAGAGGTATATAAATATTTAACACTTTACTTCAAATTAATGATCTCTTAAGTTTTATAGCCATAAATCCACTGTTACCAGTTTGCCCCATCCTCTTGTTTAGAAAAAACTAATTGGAATTGTGTGACTATATCTAGGGAAGTATAATACATATTTGGATCAACCTAAGGAAATTTTTGAGAAATTCAAATAAGACTAAAAGCAAATTTTAGCAATTATTTTCTTTTTTTATTATTTTCTTTTAATACAATTTATTAGGTAGCTTTTATCTGTAGATGAGTTAGTTATTGAAACATAAAAATCATGACTTAAAAGTTATAAATGCTTTCTGTGTTTTTGTTACAATTATGTATACTATAAACATTTTACAAAATCATTTAAAATTATATGTGCTCTTACATGTTTTCTGTTGCAAACTGATACATAAATACATAAAATTGTACATATTAATATATTTTGATATATACATACATTATGTAATATTTGAGTTTAACTGTATCTTTCTCCTCAAATGTTTATCATTTCCTTATGTTGAAAACTTTCGAAAGCTTTTCTTCTAGCTTTTTGAAGTGTATAGTATGCATTATTTATAACTGACCTACAGTATGACAGCACATCTGAACTTCTTCCTCCTATCTAAATAAAGCTCAATACCCATGAATCCATCTTTGTCTATTTCCTCCCACCCCTATACACCCTGGTCTTTTGTAACTACCATTCTGTTCTCAACTTTGATGAGATTGACTTTTTTAGATTCTACCTACCATGTGGTACTTATCTTTTTGCGCCTATCTTATTTAACTTAACATAATCTCTGATACTGTTTTATGTCTCAATAATATCCCATTATGTATATGAGTCATATTTTCTTTGTCCATTCATAAGTTGCAAGATGCTTAGATTATTTCTGTTTACTGGCTACTGTGAATTATGTTGCAATGAACACAGAAATGCAAATGTTTCTCACATATTGACAGAAGAAACAATTGTGTTCAAAGTTTTTGATCATCTCATTTTTTTTAATCATTGCATGAGCAGCATATTTACATATATAAATACTCGATGACTATGCATGTGTGCATTGGAAAGTTTTTCTCCTAAACTTGTCTTCTAACTACCCAATTTTCATCCACAACCTCACTCTATAAGCATTATTTTTAGTTTCTTAATACCATTTTATCGTATAAAAAATGCAGTGGTTTAAAGCATAGCATCTATTATGATATAATTAATAATAAGTCCTCCATCATCAAGATGTTAGTCTCTTAAAAGTACAGGTAAATGTAGCAAAATAGGTCATGGGAAAATGTATGATACCTTGTATTCTATGCAAGGTTCAGCTAAATTTTCCTGTGCAGAGGTCCAGAAAGTATTATTTTAGGCTTCATAGGCCAGAGGTTCTCTACCAAAACTACTTTTCTGTGTTGTTGTAACTGAAAAGCATTCTCAGGCAATATATAGAGAGATGAGCACGTTTGTATTATAATAAAACTTTATTTAAAACCAGGGAGTGATCATGAGATACCTGTGAGTTGCCAATCCCTCATCTATGGGAGTATGTGTTTTGGGGGGTTCTATAACATAATTCACTTCATTTCTAAATGATCTTTTTCTTAGATGTATTCAATACATTTATTTTTTGTTGGGGATTTAACTCAGTGTTAGAGCACTTACCTGGCAAGCATGAGGTCCTGGTTCATACCTAGATAGATAGATAGAGAGACATACAGATGAATAGATTTTTTTTGTTTTTATTCTATTTATTATTTATGGAAGGAGAGGTGTAGTAATTATGCAGCGATATTTAGGTGTTTAGGTGCTTTTTTTTTTTTTTTTTTTACACTTTATCTTACTTAGTTTAACTCTATGGACTAGATTGTTTTCTTGCTCTTTGGTAGCTGAAATAATACAGAAGTTGGGGATTAGCAAATTCCCAAGGTTATATACTTGGTAGTGTTGCATTCGTGGGTATGTACCACTGCTTTGCTGGAATAGGCAACTAACCGGGATCATAAACTCAGCACCAGTAATGAATTAATGAAGTGGCATTTAAACTAAAGGAGGATGATTTATTTGAAAAAAAGGTGGGAAAAGCAGAAGATAGACAGCTACTATAAAGAGTGGGGAGCATCAGAAAGGTGAAACCCTTGGTTCTTTGTCCTCTGCTTCCTTTTATTAGGACCAATGACCCTCCCCCCATGTGGACACCTGGAATTTGTCACAATCTGATTGGCTCTCTTATGGTCTCTGCCTACATTTCTTCTGGTCCTTTGATTCCTTCCTGCCTTTTTGTGATGAATAAGTGTGTGTGGAAGGAGCCTTATAGAGAAGCAGTTTAGAGTGAGTGGTTAAGCAAAGGGGATATGTGTGCATCTAATGTGGTCATATAGTGACCCTAGAGTGAGAATATATGTATATATATAAATGTTTAAGTGTCTATCTTTTTAGGTACTAAGCAAGAGTGTTTAGGTAGCCTCCCCTTGTCTCCTTTGCATTTTATTGGAGATGGTTGAGGGGGGCTGGTGACCCTGGACTTTCATGCTTCCGCCTTCACCCATACTTTGTCTGGCAACTCTTCCTTAATTTCTTACGTTAACTATGTTAGCAAGTGCCTTTCTGGGTCTGATTTCTCTCTCTTCCTTTACCTTTGTCTTTCTAATTGCTGGAGTCTAACTGCAGATGCAAGATTTTTTATTTATGTCTTTAATAAAGTTTAACGAGGTCATAATTTTATTCTTTCCCTGTCTACCCACCCCCTTTCCCTACAGTGGGAGGTAGACTGAAAATTTATGTATAAATTTGCCTGGTGTATGTTCACAGAACTCGCCAACAATTTTTCAGCAGTATAAATATGTTGTTTCAACTTAGCATAATTCTGTGGTCCTAGATAAGCTTTGAAGGTTTTGTCGTGTTTATTGATTGGTTGGTGTTCAGTGCTGCTCTCTTACAAGACTCAAACAAAACTCGAATTCAATTTATTTGCCATACAAAATTTTCATTTGAGTTTTTGCTCTTTCTAGCTTTCTTTTATTGGAAAATTGGCGAGTAGTGTTCTAAGTACAGATTACCCTCCTTCCCTAAGATGGTCACTGAAACATACGGGATTTATGTTTCAGTTTTAAAATTTCAGTCATTTTCTTTTTGAAAACTCAGATGTTCAGATTAACATTCAGATTGCTTTTAACAGTAGCAAGAGGAAGAAGGAAATGTTCTTATATGGGATTATAAAATATATAAAAGTGCATTTTTCCTGGTCTTTAAAACTACTTAGAATGATCCTTTATTCAGCAACAATACTAAGTTACTGTGACAGTGTTAATAGTTTATAAAATGTGGCTACATTGTGAAATACATTTTATTTCATTGTATAATTCTTCAAGTTTGCTCTGTAATTTGTTGGCTAGATACTGATGTGTTTCATAGATACTACTTCATAATATGTAAGAAATTTATTAAATTATTTGAATAGAATTATTCAAGTAATAAAATGTAGCAGCATGCATTATAACTAATATTTTTAATTGTTTGTGATAAAACATTAAATTCAAAGTTCACTATAGACTTGAAGTATACTAATAAGTTGGATGGTCAGGACCTTCCATGGTCTCCAGCCATTGCCATAAAATATTCTCTTTAGCTCTGGGAATATACATTTTGTAATCCTTTTAGGGACTGCAGATTGATCCCCAGTCTATTGAAAAGATTCTGATAGAAGATCGATCAGATTTTGTCTCCAAATTATAGGACTGTATAGAATAATTTAATGATTTTTAGTAGCTAATAATTACATTAGCTAATTAATTTTACATATCAGAGAAAATTATTCATTTATTGTCTGCTTCCAAAATTCAAAGCCAACTAATACTGAGATCATGCCATTTCATTTTATTAAATTGATGAGTTGTAATTATGACTTAAAGACTGCCAAGATGAATGAGGGTAATGATACCTTTTTGGAAAAGTAGTTCAGTCAACATAAAAACTAAATACTGTGTACCATAAGATTGAAAAGAGCTGGCAAAAATAGGAAATAATGTTTTTCTAACTTAGAAAAATAAGTACCATTAAAATTTTAGTTGCACTTCTGAGTTGCGAACATATTATCAAATAGTATTAATTGGCAATCTACGGAAGTAATTCAGAAATTTACGGTGCAATATCATAAATTGATTGAAAAATATTCAGAATACCTATTACCATACTTTCTGTATACATAATAGTGATTTAAGACAGTGCCTGTATTCACTGTATTCACAGCAGATCATGTAATATGCAGGCACAGGAGGTACTTAATATATTTATTGAGTGAATTAATTAACAGAATCCAACTATATACTTTTTCCCTGGGGACAGTTATTATTTTCTTATATCAATCCTCAGTAAATTAGTGTTCATTTATTTTTACAGCACAGGAATCTGAGTTTGTTTATCCTAGATCATTTCACTGAAATATGTAGTTATTTTTCTTTTTTTATATCTATTTCTAATTTTTGTGTTTGGGGAAGTATTTAAGAACAGTTTTCATGAAATGCATGAAATCACCTTATGTAGACAAAACACAAAATCATAACACAATAAAACACAAATGGGAGATGAAAGCCATTTTTTCTTTTAACTCTTCTAATTTAATAGAGATACATTTCATGGAAACACATAGTCCATTTATCAAGCACTAAACCTTTAAGTCCACTTTAATTTTTTAATTGGATGGTGCCAGGATAATAAGAATTTAAGAAAGTTTAAAAAATAATCAATATAAGACAGTCAAGTGGTCCATGATAATTAAGTTTTATGATGTAGTGAAATCTTATTGTAATATGGCTTGATATTATATAGTCACAAACTTCAAAGTGAGATTTCCTCAGAAACATAATTACTTGTATAAAAAATTTATACTATCAGGTGGTGATGCCATTAAAAATCACTAAAGAAAATCATCTTGATTCCAAAGAATGTTTGAAAAATTTCTTGAGGAACCTAAATAGGAATAAATATATTTCATTATTGATGCTGCCTTTAAATGATTAGTACCTTAAGATAGACATTTTATGAACTGAACGACTGAAACATTAACTTTGGAAGATAAAGCCAAATAAAGAAAAAACGATGTAGCATTTGGCCTCTTGGTGAATACATTGCAGTGGGCCTACCACGGTGCATCTGTGGCATAGACTTAGATTCCTACTCTGACGATTTGAGTATCTTATTTTCTGAGCATGTCCAGAGTTGTGTAATTTCACGTTGTTTCCTGCTTAGCAAACTGAAATATAACCAAGATACAAACCATAATGTTCAAGTAGCTACTTGTTCTTTTTTTATTTTTGGTGCTGGGGATCAAACTCAGGGCCTTCTGCTTGCTGGGCAAGCGCTCTAACCACTGAGCTAAATCCCCAGCCAGGAGGTAGATGACTTTTGAATGCCCTGTAGAGGTAGTCCACGATGTAACGAGTCTCCACTAGGAAAATTCCAACAGAATAATCACCTGTAGGGCGGGAGAAGCTGTTCTGTTTCCGTCTCACTGTTGTCCAGAAAGTGCAGCAGAAAGAAACCAGTGAAATTGTCAGTTCCATAAAGGGGTCTGCTTGTTCTCACAGTGAATTTTAAAGTCTATGTAATATACATTGATTGTGTAAATTCCATTTTTATGAATTTTGAAAACAAATATCTAAGAAAAAGGCCCTCAACCTTTTTTTTTTTTTTCCTTGAATGATTTAAAGGCCAAGATGAAAGCTTTGTTTTAGTATGTTTGTGCTACTTGATGTTAATTTAATTCACAACCACATTCTTGGTCTTCTCATTTCCTTTTTATTTTCATCTGAGAACAATTTTGGGACATAGATATGTATTTCTGCTTCAGCTCAAATAATTAGTCTCCGAGTCTAGCAAATATCACTTTAATGGTAATTAGGTGGCTTGTACATGTTTATTGCCAGAAGTAGGCTTTAAAAATGAGCTACTTTAAAGCAATGTACCTAGCCAGTCATGTACTTTTAATGCAGAGACATTTGCCTCATAGTCTAGTAGGAAATCAGTTTACTCCATGGAATATCTCTGTATGATTTTCTTTCAAAATATAAATGTACTGTAGATGGTTATCTGTCAGCACTCAGCACTGAAATACAGACAGTCGTTTGCTAGGAGAGCAGTCTTTGCAAGGTGTGCCTTCCTGGAAGGGTGCATCAGTATGTGTTAAGTTAAAATTTTCCCTTTTTCTTCTTTTCTATCACCATCTGGACTTTAGTACACAGGTTACAAGAACACTAGACCTCAGTGGCAGGGTATCATGAATTATCTCCACATCTGAGTGAAAACCAGTTTTTAATTAACACTTGTCCTTTTCAGGCTCTCAGGGAGAAATCCCTGGGCCCTGGCTTTATGGTCGAGGTGGAGAGGCTTTCCTTCCCAACCCCCCACTCCATGCACTCGACTCTTATGACATTATATTTCTGTCATTCACAGCACTTATTCTAATGAATAATTAAGCATTCATTGCTGTTTACTTTCTCTTATGTCTATAATTTTAGCTCTTTGAGAGCAAAAACATGTATTCTTCACTGGCATATAATGCCACAAGAGAAAGAATAAAAAATTATTGAGGCTTTTCTTTCCACATGGATTGAGTTAAAGAGTTGCTAGATTTCTGGCTTGGGAGAAAGTTGGTCGGATTTACTTAACTCTGTCGGAGATACCTAGTCAGTTCTTCTCATTTTACCTTCTAGGAGTTAGTAGACTTGCATTGTGGAAAAAGCTAGTCAAATCTCAGGGAAGACTAAGCATCCTCGATGGTGAACAAACTCGAAAAGTTCCCCAAAGCATTTTTGGTTCATCGGAGTGTTGTCTGTTAATGCTAGTATGAAACATATTTGCAAATCTGAAACATATTTGTTTTCATCCTTTTGGCTCATTGTACTTCTCTTTTGAAGTGATCATTATTGTTATAAGAGTTACAGACCTACATCTCTGCATGGAGAAAGGGACCAGAATTTCTCTTTGTAATTGAGGGGTGGTTTCCTTGTTTCACGTACAGCCTAAGAAGACCTGTAATTTTACGTTGGAAGAAAGCTTCTATACATCCATAACTTTCTCTTAGTCATTCTGTTTTTTTTTTTTTTTTTTTTTTTGGGTGACGGGGCTCGAACTCAGGGCCTTGCACTTGGTAGACAAGCACTGTAACCACTGAGCTAAGTCCCCAGGCCCCTCTCAGGTATTCTTTCACTACCACTCATGCTTTACAAGATACTGGTATAAGCAGTATCTAATTTATATCGTAATAGCTTGATAATCATTTCAGTCGCTAACTTGGCAATACAAATTTTGTTCTCTATGTCTTTTATATTTTCCTTGATTTGCCCAGGAAATGAATGAAATTCAGATATAGGATTCCTTAAATGTCTTCATGTGTATTATTTCGAGAATTTCTTTTGCTTTTGAGTTGGTGTTGCTTTCCTCTAGAAGGGATAAATTTTGAATGACCACTGTTTACATGGGAGGAAGCAAAGATCCAAAGATACTATAGAGTGGTGGACAATCTCAGCTTCTTTGTTTCACTGCAGTACCTTATGTAACAGATCATATGTTTCATGCCTCGGTTTATAAGAAAAGTTCACTAAGTTGATTATTCACATAAGGAAAGTTCGTATGGAAGTGGAAATAAATGGGTCAGTTATAGAAAATCATTAAATGTGTTGAGGTTTATGATGATGTTATTAGTTTGTAGTCAGATTTTCTACTTTTTTCATTTCTCATATCTGTTAGTAAATATTACCCACATAGAATATCACTAGGTATAAAATATCAATGATGACTTGAGAAATATAATTTCAAGGATTTTCTGTATGTTCCCTCTTGTTTCACAATTGTTTTTTCTTTCTAGTTAGATTCAAGTTACAAGTTAAAGGTTGGAAATGTTAGAGTTCCAGAATATTAAGGTTAAAATATGAACTTGGCTGCTGACCATTCTGGAAACTCAAATCCAAATAAATTACATGGAAACTGCAAAAAGTCACCTACATCACCCTGCTTCTTACTTGGCTACTGCTGATGTTTGTGAAGTAGTCAGAATCAGCCTGAATTGTTCCTGGCAGCATGTCTTGTTAGCCCAAACTCTGGTGTCTTAGAACGATGTCTTGTGACTTAAGTTTTACATCAGAATAGAATTTCTGTGGATCTTCATTTGCAATCAGTATTAAATATATAAATGTGAACATGTGATTACACATCCCATTTCTAAGAGGGAAGAAGACTGATGAAATGAAGAAACTAAAACATTATATCACAGTGTTGAGCAAAGGAAGCTGAATCACAAATTTGAGTATCTTAGTGGCTACACATAATCAGAATGAGAACATTGACTTACAGATGAACCTATTCAGACTACTGACCGATTGTCACTTTATGTGGCTTCTAAAAACTAGAAAATACTGCTTCTGTAGTCACTCCTTCACTTCTACAAGCAGACATTTTATTGTAAATACATTAAATCGATGAAATAAAGACATCTTTTATTGCTTCACAAAGACTCTAGTACCAACCAAATAGAGACTCTGTTGAAGGAATCACTGGGCTCTAGAGTTATTTTCGTTATTTCAATAAATACTGCAAGTCTGTGGCATAATGTTTTAGTGGTAACGTTATGCAGCATTACTGAAAGTCTATTAGCTTTAGGGTGAAGTTTTATCAAATTTGTATGATAACACTCATGAGAATATATGAAATCAATAAAGATCTGAGGAAAAAGTGTTGATGATTCTGCCTACCAGTTTCCGTTAGAAATTTCATATACATTCTTTTTAACATTGGAAAGTCCAAAGTAAGAAAAGACCTCAGTCTAAACAACTAGAAAAGAAAAAGGTGAAATCACAACAGATTCTGCTGAAATCCAGATTATCTGTAACTACTTTGAGAACCTGTAGTATAATAAAATGGAAAATTCAGAGGAAATAAATTCCTAGATACATATGAACTACCAAAACTGAAACAAGAAGATATGAAAATCCTGAATAAGCCAATATCAGTCAGTGAAACTGAAGAAGTAAAAATAAGAAAAATGCCACTATGTAAAACCCAGATCCCAACAGATTCACTGCTGAATTCTGCAAGAACATTAGTGAAAATCCAACACTAGTATTCCTCGAACTCTTTAATGAAATTGTAAGGGAAGCAGTACTCCCAAAGTCATTCCTGGAAGCAAGCATTACCCTGATTCCAGAACCGGAAAGGGACCCAGCCAAAAAAGAGAACTACAGGCCAATCTCTTTAATGAACACAGATGCAAAAATCCTCAGTAAGATACTGGCAGAGAGAATGCCTCAAATCATCAAAAAGATCATACGTCATGACCAAGTAGGATTTATCCCAGGGATGCAGGAATGGTTCTACATATGCAAATCAATAAATGTAACATACCACATAAACAGAAGCAAGGGCAGAAATCACATGATCTCAGTAGGCATAAGAACGCATTTGACAAAAGCCAACATCCATTCATAATAAAGGCACTGAAAAAATTAGGAATATAGACGGTCTTTATGTCAACCTGATAAAAACCATCTATGACAAACCAGCTGCCAACATGACACTAAATGGAGAGAAGCTGAAAGCTTTCCCTCTAAAATCAGGAACAAGACAAGGATGTCTATTATCACTGCTTCGGTTTAATATAGTTCTCAAAACATTAACTAGAACAATAAGGCAAGAGAAAGAAATAAAGAGATATGGATAGGAAAGAAAGAAGGTAAATCATCATTTTTTACTGATGACATGATCCTCTACATAGAAGACCCCAAAAACTCCACCAAAAGACTCCTAGAACTAATATTCAAATTCAACAGTGTAACAGGATATAAAATCAATACTCAACATATCAATAGCATTCCTGTACACCAGTAACAAACTCTGTGAGAGGGAAATTGGGGAAATAAAAACCTTCACAGTAGCAACAAGAAAGCTGAAATACTTAAAAGTTAACCTAATCAAGGAAGTGAAAGACCTCTACAGTGAAATTTATGGTACTCTGAAAAAGGAGATTTAAGAAAATGTCAGAAAATGGAAAGCTATCCTCTGTGCCTGGATAGGCAGAACCGATATAGTAAAAATGGCAATACTTCCACAACTGTTGTGTAGATTTAATGCAGTCTCAATCAAAATAACAAGCACATTCCTAGCAGAACTGGAGAAAGCAATCCTAAAATTCATATGGAATCAAAGGAGACCTAGAATAACAAAAGCGATTCTGGGTAACAAGGGTGAGGCGGGAGCTATCACCCTCCCTGATCTGAAATTGTACTACAAAGCTACAGTAATACAAATAGCATGATACTGGTAGCAAAACAAACTCATGGATCATTGGAACAGGACAGAAGATACAGTGACAACTCCAGGTACACTCAGATATTTTCATTTGACAAGAGGCCAAATTCCTTTGCCGGAGGAAAGATAGCCTCTTTAACAAATGGTGCTAGAAAACTGGCTTTGCACATGCTGAAGGTCGAATCTAGACTCTTATCTTTCACCATCCACTAAACTAAAATAAAAATGGATCAAAGATCTAAACATTACAAAAGAAACATTTAATCTGCTGGAAAGCAAAATAGGTAAAACTCTCGAAGAAATAGTTGTATGAAAAGATTGTATGAACAAAACTCTGCTTGCACAAGAAATAATACCAAGAATCAACTAGCTACTGGGATCACATCAAATTAAAATCTTCTGCACAGCAAAGGAAGCCATGAACAGAGTGAGGAGACAAGCTACAGATGGAAAAAAATTCGGCAGCTACTCCTCAAAGGACTAATATCTTGACTATATAAAGAACTCAAAAATATTAGACCCCATAAATTTAAAGACCCAATCCAAAAATGGACATCTGAAATGAATAGACATTCTCAGATGAAGAAATACAAACAGCCTGTAGGCTACAGGAAAAAAAATGTTAAACATCATGGGCCATTTGAGAAATGCAGATTAAAACAACTCTGAAATTACATTTCTCTTACGAAAGAATGGGTACCGTCAAGAAATCAACCAATAACAAGTTCTGGTGAGGTTATGGGGAAATGGGAACACTTCTCCATTGTTGGTGGGACTGTAAACTGATACATCCATTGTGGAAATCAGTATGGAACTTCCTCAAAAAAACTAAAAGTAGAAATTCCATTTAACCCAGACATTTTCTTTCTAGATATCTTCTCAAAAGAGTAGATGACATCATACCACAGTGATGTATAGACACTCATGTTTAAACAGTACAATTCCTGATAGTTAAATCTTGGAAACAGCCTATGTGTCCACCAACAGATGAATAGATTAAAAAATGTATTTATATGCAATGGAGTACTACTCTGCCTTAAAAAGGATAAACTTGAGTCATTTGTAGGAAAATGGATGTACCTTGAAACCATAATGTTAAGTGAAGTAACAGAAACACACAAGCTTAGATAATGCATGGTTTCTCTTATGGGAAAAAGCCCCCCCCCATAAATATATGAAATTAAAGACAGATAATAGGAAAAAAGGGATAGAAAAAAAGGTGTTGTAATCCAGTGTAGACAATGTATCTAAAAGTGTACCTTAGTACAATTGTTTTATATGTTTTCTGTTGTTTGACCTGTTCATCTGGTTTTCAAAATGTATATATGATAATTAACTTTATAAGGTCTTATAAGATAAAAAAATGAAAAATAGTAGAGGGAAGAAGAAAAAGGACTGAAATATGTGAGGTACCTGAGTCCCCTAAGGTGCGTGTAATCATTATGTACTGCAGACATGTGCTAATAAAAGTTTAAAAAAAGAAAAAGACAGAATCACTACTTCCATTTCGCTTGAGGGAATCAAGTCTTGGCACAGTGAAATATTGCTAGTGTGCTTGGGGCCCTGAAGTTACGCAGTACTTTAGCTGGTTTTAACTGTGAGTCCGTGTGGTTGTGAAGTTTGGCTTCCGTGTTATGCCTCTTCCCTCAATGTTAGAATTCTTTGAGGGGAGCCTGTCCTTCGGTAGGTTTGTGAAAGAATTTTGCTTTGGTAACTGCAGAAATATCTTTGCCCTGATGGAACTTGTAAGGCTGTGGGACCATCTCATCTGAGTGGAAGAAAATGCCCCCAAAGCTGTAAATGGCAAAGTCCATATTTTGTAGCTGAAGGAAAGGGGTGAGCAAATCCGCACAGACTCATAAGGAGAGTAAAAGTCGTGAGAATGTTACAGGATACGAATCTGTTTCTGGGTGGAAATGAGGTCAAGAATGTACGTTCAGTAAAATTGTTATTTGTGGTCAGTATTTGATCTTTAACTCTTAAATTTTTGTCTGAACTTAACAAACAATGGTAGAAAAGTGGCAAGAACTGGTGTTCGATTGGGTAAACTGACTAGTAAATAGCAATTATGAGAAAGAAAATTTGTGATTTCCAATATGGCCTATTTTTAAATTACCTTAATGTCACTGGAGGGTATCTATGTGAATATTTATATATTCAAATATTGAAAGATGATTTTCAAGGGATAAATACTTTAGGAAGTAAAACAATGCTTAAGCCTTCCAATACTCATATTACTGTGTAGAAATGGTGGCTCTTGTTCTGTGTTTCATTTTTTACATAAGTACTCTCTGGTTAGTGTAGTAAAGGAGGAAAATAATTAGTAGGAAGCTAAAATCAAAGCTCAGCTTAATTTCATTATTCCAAACACAGTAATGTATGTATGTGTGTATATGTGTGTATATATGTATATAAATGTGTGTGTGTGTGTGTTACCTCAACAGGGTCAAACCATACATTGCTCGATAACCTAGTTTTCTTTGTTTGCCTGGTAATTTTCCACTGAACAGTATATCATGTATATCTTTACATTGTTACTAATATTTGCAGTACTGTTCTGTAATATTAACGTTCTAAAATATTGAAGTGATTTTCTGTCATTAAACAATTACGTTACTTTGATTTTCAAACATTGTAGCCATATAAATGCCACCTATTTTCATAATATTTTATTTGCCTTTTAATAGGATTTGTCTGTTTGGTATATTTAAGTATTTTTATGAATTTATATATGTATCTTTTTTTATTCTGCTATTGCTATTATACTCACCAGAGACGTTTCCATATTTATTGTGTCCCTAAATGTGTCAGTCATTTTTATAGAGCACGTACCAAACAGTTGTGTTCTCTTGGACAGTTAGTGTCTCTGTAGTTTTTTATTACAGAGGGCCTGTGCTGGGATGGTTGAGACATAATGGCTGCATATTTTCCTGATTTGTAAGGCTTGTGTGTTTGACGCATATTATATCAATATTCTAGAGTTTCTTAAAACTAACATCTGACTTTTTACTGAAGAGCATATATCTTCTGAAACAAGTGACTTGAACACCAAACATGTTGAGAGCAAATCAATTTAAATAAAAGATTTTTAAAAAGAACCAGAGAGGAAAATCATGACAGTGTATTCACTATTAATGGATGCACGGTGCTCTGTGAAATAATCGCGTTAACCAGGACACTGGCCTTCCTGCCTCATCAACATTGCCTTAATAGTCTGTCCAGCGATGCTGAATCAAGGGTAGCCTTAAAGAAATTAGAGTCAGCTGCTGAAGCTGAAATGTTTACATCCTAGAAAATCCTTAAAAAAATTGTGATTCAAACTAAAGACTCTATTCTCTTGATCATGCTACTGACTGAAAGGAGTTTGTGACTGTAAATCTCTTTTGAAAAAATATCAGAACAGAAGATCATAATGTCTCCACAGCTAGTTCCTTGTGGATCCACATTTGTGCCTTTTCCACGACTTCACCCATCAGTATCTGATTCAAGCAAAAGGTAATGTAGGTTAAGTTGTAATATGCAGGATTGAAATGATGAAAACAGTGTTCGAATGCTTTTGTTGGTGTGGCTAAAATTATAATTATTAGCTATTTACTTATTTATTTCTCCGAGATGGAGGACTTTTAATAATTTGTAGTTCTAAGGATCGAATATCACCTGCTTTAAGTATATTTAATGATAAAGGAGATACAGTTTTCTGAAAACGCTCTTCAATATTTAATATTCATTAATCCATTTATTTTTTAGATACTTTAAAATAATGGAGTATATACTCTGACTTTAAATCATTATTGAATTGTTCTAATTTGATCTAATATGCTTTCCGTAACATTTTTATTTAAGTGGAAAGTATTAAGAATATGTCACACTCAACATTTGTTCTGAAATCATTCAACCACATTATTAAAGATACATATTAGGAGTTAAATATCTATGTATGGCATACTCATAAATATGAAAGTTACTGGGCGATCTAATGCATTATCATATTGTGTATAATTTTTCTACAGTTCAATGGTTAAATAGCTTTCTCTCAAAATGCTTGCTTCTGTTCCTTTTATCAGTATGTTTTAGGCCAGGCTGCCAACATTGCAGATGGGATTGTTACCAATACATTGATGTCACCAGTCTAGGGAATAATTCTACCTAATGAGCAAGGGAAGTGCTAACCAATTTTTATTACCGACAAACA
Organism: Hystrix cristata; assembly: GCA_004026905.1. Taxonomy (NCBI): domain Eukaryota; kingdom Metazoa; phylum Chordata; class Mammalia; order Rodentia; family Hystricidae; genus Hystrix; species Hystrix cristata. Next base: position 109,474 of record PVJO010000929.1, on the reverse strand, counting down.
GTCATGAGGCAGCAAGAAGGAAACTCCTACAGGGGGAAAAAATAAATCTGTGTTCCATGAGTGCTTGTGGTTTTTATAACCAACACTTAGAACTAAAGAGCTTCTCCCTTAAATAGACTATTTTAAAGTGTTTGGATAATAGTTCCTAATGAATAATTTTTATTGGCTTTTAGTCAGTAACACCTAAGTTGGGTTATATATCATTGGAACATAATTCAGTATGTGCCATTTCTATTTGATATTTGCTTGAATACTAAAAGGAATGATGAAACAAATGACACATCATTTGTTTTGCAGTTCAGCTAAGAATTTTCTGTTGTGTTCAGAGGAAAACATAGACTAATAAAACTATTACTATCTAAAGACTATTTCTCAATCTTTGTAACTACTTGAGCCTACTCATGGTTGTAATATTTAGAGTAAAATATTTCTTCAGAGTGATTTTTCATGTGATTCTAACTTTTTAGAAAATATCTTACATAAAATTTAAGGGGCTTGTGTTTCTGTAGATTTACAGGGAACAAACCACTGGTATATTTAACTAACTAGGAAGTTGAAAATTGAAGTTTTTTATATAAAATATAAGTTTTTCATTTTTCACTTGGACGTGTATAATAGAGATGTTCATTCTCTAGAATTTATTGTGGACATTGTGATTGGTGATACTCTGCCTCTCATTCTGCTATTGATAAGCTCTACAAAAACCCTTTCATGGTATTTAGTTGGAGCCCATTTGAGGCTCAGAAAGTTGGAAAGTTAAGAACAAGGAGGAATGGTAGGAGGAATTTGATACTTTAGTAGGAGTTACAATGAAAGAGGCAGATGTGTTTGGTTTGCCTTTCTTGCTCTGTGTTTAAGAGAGACATCTTTGTTTACGTCTTATCTACTCTGGGCTTTGTTTATTGATAAACAAAATTTAGTTCTAAGGAACTACTTATATAGAAGGAAATCTTGATCTTTCACAGCTAGTATTTTTAAAGTAACATTTAAAAAATGGGGGCTCAGTCTTCAAAATGCTCTTTATTTGTATTGTAAAATTTCTCTTTTATTAGATCTCAATCTGCCTTCTTTTCCCTTTCCTTCTTCCTTCCCTCCCTCTCTGTTTGTCTTTCCTTCTTTCTTACTCTGTCTCTCTGTCTTGTTTCTCTCTTTCCTTCTTTCTTCTCTCATCTTTTATTCTTTTTCTCTCTCTTCCTCTTTTTGTGGTCCTGGAGATTAAGCATAGGACCCTCAGCCTCAGATATCTTGAATAATTTCTTGACCTTCAACTTGGACTTTTTCATGGCAATTACTGAACTAAACGTATTAGGAAATTGGGTTCGTGTCTGCTGATTACATTGAGAAATGAATTCAACTCTATGTTTTAATAATTTTTCATATGAATTACGTTCCTCAATGCATGTCAGCAAGTTTGGTCCACATTAAATTAAGTTAGTTGGAACTTTTCAAATTGTAACTTTATAATTTTTATTTAAGTGAAAGTTTCTGAGTAAGCATATATCCTTCATATGCTGGAAATATATGCTGCTTTCAAAGACCACATGCTGATTCACAAGTAGAATAATGGTTTCCTATTAATATTCTTCCCCATGAAAGAAGTTCAAGCAGCTTTTAAAGTACTCAAAACTGTAACGATAATAACCCCATATTCAGAAAATTTATTTGATTATTAATATCACTCATTTTCCATCACCCTGTTTTGCTAGTATCATTATTTATGACGTGTAAATAATTCATAATTCATTTCAGGTGATTTTACCTAACTTTGTGGTGATACGATGCATCTATACTTCAGGCCTTTATTTTTATGTTTTATATATAAAAGACACGTTACTGAAACTACTAAATGGCTCTCATTAGATGCTATGAGGTTCACTTTTTATATTAAAATGAATAAAAGAGATTTTTGCCATTTCAAATCTCTTTGTTTCTTCAGTTAGGATTTTTGAAGTATATACTATGAAATGAACACATTATGATACAAACGTGAAGGACACAGTCTACGATTTTGTGCTGGTGACATTTGAACAGACAAGAATACACTGAACTATCCAGTGAAAATGACATAGTAGGAACTAAGAGTCAGAGTGAGTGATACTTCAAAGAGTGTCATTCATTGCTTAAGGAACAGGGATATATTCTGACCAATGTGCAGGTGGTTTCATTGTCTTGGAAGCATTGGCAGTGTGCTTACACCCTCCAAGACGGCCACAGTGTCATTACGCTATACAATTTTATGGGGTCACCATCCTCTTTGGTATATAAACATACATCGCATTTATTTCAGATGTTCATATGCATTCTGATGCGTTTATGCATATGCATCTAGGATATCGGAAAATGATGATTTGCTTAATACCAAAAATAAATCTGGTAAGATTACATGGTATTGTACATCGTATATCATGTATTTCATGATATTGAGAAACTGACACTGTATTAGAAAGTATTATTTTGATCAACACATTTGAGGAAATATGAAAAATTTTAATAGAATATGACGTTAGTGGTAAGACAGTCGTTTATTTGCCGTTGTTCTCAATGGACATTGTGGACTGCTGAACATTCATCCTATAATTTTTAATAAGATTTTTGATTTTAAGTTTTTTTGAAATCAGTGCTCGCTATTTTTCCAGTTTCACCCTGAACAACTGCACCCAAGTGATCCTCCTTACTCAGCCTCCCAGGACTATAGCTGGGAGTAGGACTGTAGGTATACGGCCCTGTGCCTGGCAACAATTCTTGATTTTTCTCTGGAAACTACATTTCCCACCTATGTCTTAGCCTGTGTGCCTGCCAGATGGAACGCATCATTAATAACATTCTTTTTCTACCCCACCCTCATCCAAGCCCCCAATCTGAGACTGAAGAATGTGACCAAGACTAAATTTTGTTTCATGCACAAAGTTATTTAAAATATTGTAGAAAATTACTGTCAGCTATGAAACATAGCTAAGGTGTATATAATATATATGAAACATGAATATATTTGTATTTAGACGTGAATCCCTTCCAAAGATATCTCATTGTGTATAAGCAAATATTTGAAACTGCAAAAAAAAACCCCCACAGAAATCTGAAATATTTCTGAGCCCAAGCATTTTTTAGAAATGATACACAACCTATATTTAAATATAACACATAAATTTATTTGAATATTTGAGTAAATGTTTATACGTACATTTTTAGCTACCTTTAACTTGAAGTACAGCAGTAATTCTTCTGAAAATGTCAGTGAGAAAAAAATTTGTTCTTCAGTGTTGCTTCTCCCACACTGAAGAACATGCTACTAATTCATTTGATGGACTACTGAAGGTAAGGCTGCTGGAAATTGCTAGGTGGGAAGTCCAAATAATATGAGAGCAGGTAAAGAAGGGAAAATGAAAAGCTAGAAAAATATCTAGAAGACATTGAAAATCGTCAGTATCATTTTCAAAGTTATAAACTTGAGGAAAAATTAAACATTCATAATAGCACAATTCATTCAACACTCAACCAAAGTATTGAAATTGAAGAATACCTAATAAATATATCTGGCCCTGGGTTAAGTACTGAAAACACAAGGAAAATGCACAAAATAGACGCAGTTCTTGCCCTCACAATTTTAGATATGAGTAAAGCCATTACTGGCAGCTTTGGAGGCACACACAGCAAGAAACATGCCCTCAAATCAACTCCTGATGAGGCTTATAGTTAGATGTTATTAATGATGCATTCCATCTGGTAGCTTCTTGTCTATTTCAGTCTATTGTTGCTCATTATTCAGTAAACACTAAGTTATGCTGCTTCCATTGTGCTCAAGGATAGTATATACTTTGAATTTGAATAACCAAATTGTAATTACAGAAATATTTTTAAAGTTCTGTGTTTTACATCTATAATATGGAACAAATTATTGGATTTCTTTGGGCTCCTTGAATGATAGAGACATAAAAGAAACAGCTCCAGTACATTGTAATATTGTGACAGGAACAGAATACATGGAATGAGAATACCTGGTTGTCACTAAGACTTGAATGAAGAAGAAGGTTCAACTGGTATAAAAAATGAGAGCTGTGGGGAGCAGGCAAGCCTCGGAAGAGACGCAAAAGAAAGTTAACTGAATTTTTCTTAATGTTCAGCTGAGTATTTTCATCGAATGTTTAGATGATGATTAAACCTGGTTGAGAAACTAAAGAGGTATCATGGCGTGCTTGATTATTCATCTTATCCATAGCAAATCAGAACCATGCATTCCCAAATATGTGTGTTTTCCCTTTTGGAGCAAGGTTATTTGGGAGTTTCTATTTCCTGGCATAGGTGCCAGATGGCAGTATCCACAGATTGTCAGCCCCTGCATGCTGATAGTTGTCAACTTTGGATGTTAACGGGGTGTTAGATGTAAGTACTGCAGAGCACTTTTTAATTCCATATATATTAGCATCGACTATGTTCTTGGGATGGACGTACAATTACAAGTAAAAAGTGATTTGTATTTTTCTAGTGGAACTTGAAGTTTAATGACACTTTAAGAAGCTGTGCGATAGAAAACTTTATCTCCCTTGAAACAATTCTGAACTTTTATAGACTCCTGGATGTCATAATTAGAATTAATTGGGGGAAGGGAGAAGATGAACATAGAAATTAGTAGGTAGACCAGAATGCCTGCTTTCTTAGACATAATCAAGTGAGAGGAAGAAGAAAGTGGGTGGTTATGTCCTTTGCAATATTTTCTTCTGTTTCACTCTACATCAATCACCCCGAGAATTCAATCTGGCCGTTTTTGCAGTCATATCTAATTAAAGGTCGTGCCTTAGAATAGAAGACTTTGGGCATCGCAGTACTCTCGGTGGTGTGTAATGTTTTGCTGCTATTTTTGTAGATTAATACATGGACGGGGCTTCAACTGGTTTTAGTACTTCCATTTTTCGCCTAAAACTTTCTTTCGATTTGTCATTCCCTGTCTTGTGTTAAAATAAATTTATGCCTGAAGACAAGTTTCAATAGGTGTAAGTCACACTGGAATATGAAGCGGTCGCTTTTTCTTTTTGCTTCTTATTCTGCTAAACCATTTTTAATATTCAAAGAACCATAGAGAATAATATCAATATGTTCCTAAGAGAAAAGAAGATTTAGGTTTAACTACGTAATTTGAGTTGAATTATGAGAAGGGGTCTAGTTACTTTTTTCATTGCTGAGAGAAAATACCCGACACCTAAGATTAAAGGAGGAAAAGTTCGGCTGACCGTAGAGGTTTCACTTCATACTTGCCTGGCTCCAAAGCAGGGTGGCAGAGCAGAGGGGCTTCACAGAGGAGAAAAATAAAACATGTCACAGCAGGCAGAAGGCAGCAAAAGCAGCATGCTACAAGCAACAAGTAACGAGCAGAGACCTTCGTTCTGTCCTTTATATCTTATCTAGGCTACTCACCCTTAGTTCTGGTAGCACGCACACCCGAGGCGGGGCAGCCTTAATCCTAGTATTGTACCCTGAGTCAATCCCAGCATCACATCCTTGATCCCAGCATAACACCCTAGATCCGGCCACCTCCGAGAAGCCCCACCTAGGACCGTGTGAGGCTTTGGGGGGACATCTAGATACAAGCCATGACAGAAGGGAATACTTGACATCAGTTTACAGGAGAAAGTTTCAGGGATGAAAATCAGGAAACTAATCAAGTTTGGATATGTTGGCTTGGGAATGTCCACTAGAGAGCTAAGTAGAAAAGTGGACTAGGCGGTAGAATCCATGAGTTTGGGAGATAGGACTGAGCTGGGAGATAAAAATTTGACAATCCTGGTAACATACATGGATTAGACTTTGCCTTTAGCTCTAAAAGGTAGCTCATATTTTCTAATAAAGGAAGAAGAACAGCAAAGATCTTCACCTGTAAAGTAGGAAGAACATGGGATAGCCTGAAAATCAAGTGGAGAAAGTCGTTCAAGGAGGAGGAAGTGACTAGTTGTGCCTAATGTCAGTAGAATAAATAAGGTGAGGTTAATGCTTGACTTCTGCAGTGCACCACGTGGAGGTAGCTGGTGACTGATCATTGTTATTTTGGTAGATAGAATGGGCTTAAGAAAGAAAAGTAAGTGTGGAATTGCAGCCAGTATTTCAGACTTACTGTTAACCAGTGTTACATGCTGAATTGTGTCACACCAAAATTCTTCTGTTGAAACCCTCACTCTTAGTACCTCAGAGTAGTGTGACTGTATTTGAAGACAAGTTCTTCGAAGGCGTGTTTAGTTAAAATGAGGCCAAAGGGTGTGCCTTAATCCAACATTACGAGTGTCCTTGTGGCAAGAGGAAATTTGAATACGTGGTATGTATGCGCAGAGGATAGGTCACGTAGGACACAGTGAGAAGGTGGCCACCTGCAAGCTAAGAATAGAGGCTGCAGGACAGATCAGCCCTGCTAGCACTTTGGTCTTGAACTTCTAGCCTCCGGAACTTGAGAAATAAATTGTTTAAGCTTCTCATATCCTCATGGCATTTTGTTGTAGAAGCCTTAGCAAATTCATGACAAGTTTGAGTATCTGTCTTTTCAAGATAGCTCAAACTATAAAAGGTGATCAAAATATATGGTTAGTGCTTAAATTAAAACAAATTATTATGGTAAAAATCACACTGCCATTAATTCCTCTCAAAATACTCTTTCTTGCTTTGAGGCTAGTTGTCCTATACGTCTGCCACTTTCCAAAGCAGTTCTGGAAGTTATCTTTTTGGTGTTTATGAAGTTTGATCAAAAACACAGTGAATGACATCCAACAGAAAGGCAGGGTCATAAAAACATAGTGTGTCCTCATCCACTTTATTTATACTCATCCACTTTATTTATTTACTTAAATTCAACATGACCATGACACATGAATGTTTTAAATCGATTCACAACATTGAGGGAATCAGGACATGACAACTAAAGATACGAAAGAGAACTTCCAGAACTGCTTCAGAAAGTGGCATAAAGGCTGGCATAAGTGGGTTTGAAGCAGGGGACAGTATTTCGAGGGAGATTGATGGTGATGTGTCTTTTACTGTAGTATTTCTTCTTATTTAATTGATGATCATATTCTTCAATCTCACCTTTGTATGGTCAGTATGAGTCGTCTGCTTTTGCTGTAAATGATTTTGCTGAGTTCTGCACTGATAACATTGCCTGTCAGGGTTTGTAGACTTGTTGGGGAAGTTCCGTACTGTGAGAAACTGGCAGATCACACGAGAGTAATGAGCATGTTTCATACTTACTTACTTCTCTGAATTCTTCATTTTATTTCCTGTCCTGTTTGATCCTGTCTTGCCTTGGCGTCTAGGGACTTCTCCTTTCTTGCTGATTAAGCATGAAGTGTTCAAAAATATATATGGAGAGATTTAATCAAGTTATTTAACTTGTGTAGATGTTTTCTTTGGGTTGGCTTTTTGGACATCTGATCTACCATACTGCCAAAAGCCAGAATCTTGAATTACTTCTAACACTTTTTCTGAAACGAAACAGTCTGTTATCTAAGGGTATATTGTCATATTAATCATAATCAGTAACTTGGTTTGTTTTTTTGTTTGTTTGTTTGTTTTGGTGCTGGGGATTGAACTCAGGGCCTTGTACTTGCTAGGGGAGCACTCTAACCACTGAGCTAAATCCCCAGCCCCAAAAACTTGTTTTTTGATTCAGTAGAGTTACCATTAAAGTCATTGGCAGTCTAATGGAAGATAATTGTGAGTGTTTCTGGCCAGATTCTTTAGAAGCAGATTTTGAGTTGTGGGTTATCCTGGGAAATATGTGACTGCAGGGCAGGCAGCTCTGCGCTCTGAGCTGCCCTGAAGCAGCTGGCGGCTGGAAATGATCCAGCCACTATTGAAAGAGGGGAATCTGGGTGCCACATTTCCTTCACCATCCTGTCTACTTCTATGGTGCTTAGTATACGATAAGGTCTTAGGAAATTATTTTTACCTTCTGGGCATTTCTTGTGAGTAAATTTTATCCAAACTAATTCCTAAAATGCCTATTCATGTATGATAACATTCTTTATAGTTTGTGTTTTCTAATCAGATAAAACAACATACAATAACAAAAACCGTAAATGTGATTAATATAAGTCAGGGTTAAGCCTATGGGGTTTGGAGTTAGACTGCCAAGGTACGAAAACTACTTCCAATCCTTAACAACTTTTGTGATTTTGGGTAAATGCCTCTGTTTGCTAATGTATAAAGTGAAGCTATTACTAGTACCTATTAGAGATTTCTTTTGAGGAGTATGTAAGACAGCATGTTTAAGTGTTTAGCATAATACCAGGCAGTCTCAATAAATGTCTTCTTAATAATGTTGATGTCACTGTTTATTAATATATGTCTTAGCTTCTATTCAAGTTCTTGTAACTTTGGTGAACATATTTTTACATTCCGATTTCATATCTTGCTATTATCTGATGTATTTCTTGTATTTTGCTGGGTTAAGCTTCTTTAAAATTTCTTGAGTACAGTATGCTTTTTCTCACACATTTTCCCCGCTTTGTGTTTGCTATTTCTTACATCAGAAAATAACTAAGTTTTTGTGAATAGCCTACATCAAACTCTGGATTACTGTCCTTTCTTCCCTGGTTTCACTTCCAGAAGTCAACACTATCTTTATTTTGGCTTTCCATTCTTTTGCTTTGAAAAAAATATACAAGAGTTTGAAAGATAGCTAGAGTAGATGATAAATAAATAGATATCCCTCAATGATACTTTATGTCAATTATTTTAATTTTTGAACTTTATGAAAGTGGATAACAGCTACAATAGTCTTAGGCTTACATCTTTCAATATTATGTTATTAAGATTCATTGATACAGTTGAAATAGCTATATTTTGTTAATTTCCACTGTAACTTTCTGTTGTTCAATTATGCCACGATTTATCTATTTTTATTTCTAGTGCATGTTTCTTTCTTTTTATTTACTGCCATACAGTACTTCTTTGTGCATTCTTGTACATGCATCCTGGTGCAGATATTTAACTTTTTCTATGGCATTTGCCTAGGGATAGAATTGTTGTGTTATGAGTACATAAATACTGTTTTATGTAGAATGCTAAGTTGTTTACAAAAGTGGTTGTACTCAATCAAACTCCACTGATAGTAAGAAATCCTTTGATTAATATCTTTAAAATTGGCATTATTATACTTCTTTATTATACCTCACAATAGTCTTTGCATTTCCCTGAATATTAATGAGATTGTACATTTCTTCTTGAGTTCATTTGTAAATACATTGTCTCTTCTGTGAAATGTTATTTCAGGTCTTTGTTCGCATGACTGTTCTCTCCCCAATGCTTTATTAAGAGTTATTTATCCATTCAAACTGGGCATGGTGGCAGGTGCCTGTGGTCACAGCGCTCTGGAAGGCTGAGGCGAGGGGACTAAAAGCTCCAGCCCAGCCCAAGCAATTTAGCCACTTAGTGAGACTATGCTTAAAAATTACAAAAAAGGAAGGATGATGGAAGGAAAGAACGAAAGAAAGAAAAAGAAAGATGTAGCCTAGTGCAAAAGTTGTGGGTTCAATTCCAGTACCAAAACAAACAGATTCTTTATACATTCATATTTTTAAATCTTACCAGTTTTCTAATCCAGTTAGTATCTCCCTATTTGAACTTTTTTCCTCATGTTTCTCTTATAGGAAAAGAAAAAAGACAAAAGAAAAAAGAATTATTGTAATGCAGTGCGGACAATATATCTAAAAATGTACCGTGACTTAGTACAGTTGTCTTATATCTTTTTTTTTTATTTTATTTTAAACCAAGAACATGTATTGGTACATTCTACATACAATGGTCACATTTATTACATTAATTCTGTACCTATACATGATGTATCTTGGTTCTCCCCCCTCTCCCCCCCTCCCCTCTGCACCCTCCCTCCCTATTTACAGCAGGTTCATTCATCATCTTCCACATTTTCCCTTTCCCCTCTTTTTCCCCTGTTGCCTTTCTGCTTTTCCCCTTCTTTCTTTCTAGTACTTCTCTCCTCTGCTCACCATCCTCCTTTTATATAATATCTATTACACCTCTTTGTCCTTGTTTACAATTATAGTCTCTCATATCAGAGAAACAATTCGATGCGTGCTCATGAGTATATCTTTTAGGTGTTCTTTGGCCTATTAGTCTGGTTTTTAATCTATCTATCTATTTATGTATCTATCTGATAATTAACTTTATCAAGTTTTATAAGATAAATTAATCTGGCGCTGGAAAAATAAGAATTGGATTGAGGGAAACGGGAAAATATAATTGAAGTATGATACGTGTATGTACGAGTTCCTTACAGTGAATGTAACCATTATGTGCTGCAGACATGTACTAATAACAGTAAAACAAAACAAAATAAGAGTATTGTCTCTCATTAATTTGAGCTTGTGAACTTTTCTGAGCTTCCAGTAACATTATTTATTAGCTTAATAAGTAATCTTACTATTTGCAGAAGGTTTTATACTTAATATATGGTTTTGTTTTGTGTATTATATATTGCTTCACTATTTAAAGGTCAAAAAAGATATTTCCCACTAATTTTTTTATAGTAGTTTAAATGTTTCTTAATCCATCAGGCGGTATGAGCTAAGGATCCAATTTCCTTCTTTTTTCATTTTCCTTATTTTCTTTTTTTTCTATTTGGATAAGCATTTAAGAGATCCATTTATTGAATTATTCTTTTTTTAATTGATCTGCTTATATATTAATATACATCAATCAATTCCTCAATTTTGTTTTTACTCCACTAATGATTGTCTTTCTCTATGCCACTTCCGTAATGCCTTAATTACTCACCTTTGTAAGAATTCTCGGTAAGAGTCAGGGAGTATCACTATGTTTGAATGTTCCCCAAGCAAATCTTATGTAGTTCGACCCTTTGCTTATTAGAGAATCGTCTTATTAAATTCAATGCATTAGCCTATGTGATTTGGATTGAGATTTTCTGGAATCTATAAATTTCTATAAACACCACCTTGATTTCCAATGTGATTACACTGATTTAAATTATAGTGATAAATGATAGGAAATCCTTGTTAATTTGAGAAGGAACTTGGAGCATACTTTACTTTATAATAATTAAAATATAACTTTCAAGAGGTTAAACAGGCCCTTCATACAAGTAAAAAATGAAATCGTGTCAGAAATTTTATGCATCATCAGTGAGGGAAATAGTAACACAGTACAGTTGCCCCATACAGCATTTGTTAAGCTATTTATTTCTGGGGAGTGTTAGAATAAATTTGCTGTATTAGTCTCTTCTTCCATCTCTCCCCTGATTATGTCTGTTAGCAACATGAAACATAACCTTCAGAATTATTTCTTTTATTGTATGGAAAGTCTTTACCTATCTTTTAGACAAAATTCTATATGTTAACCATCGTGTTTTTCATAGTGGTAAAATACCACACGCAGAATAAGTGAAGCCCAGCCCTGTAGTAAATAAAAGAGCAGCTAGTAATCGCTTTTGCCTTTTTCCAAGGTTTAGATGATTTTTCTGATAGAACTGATAGTGATTTTATCTGCAGTATAACTTTTCTATGTTTTAATTGTATCACTATCTACCTTCTCATACAATTTAGGGAAGATGTACTTGGATGGTTTCATGAAGGAAGCTTAGTCAACTATTAAAATGCCGAGAATCTGATAGATAGATTTATAGATTACTGGTATTTTTTTGAAACATATTTAAGATTTTATCGTAATATATAGACTCATTTAAAGAAAATGTAGAAAAATTGTCATTTTTTTTTTTTTTTTTTTTTTGGTGGTGCCGGGGATCGAACTCAGGCCCTTGTGCTTACAAGGCAAGCACTCTAATCACTGAGCTAAATCCCCAGCCCCTCATTTTTATATATTTATTGATTATAAAGTACAGATGTTTATATTCCCTGTTACTATTTATGATCAGAAACAAAACATAAAGATCTATTAGTAGAGCATTGATGAAAAATGGTGAGTGGTAATCTACAGAAACATAATGTAGTTATGAAAATGATGTAGATATCATCTATTTTTGAGTAAAGAAAAGTAGGTAATCAAGTTGCATTATATATGATATCTCCCTTTATATTTTTGTATAGATTGTTGAAATGTGATCAGAAAACCCATCAGTGTAGCAGAAACTAAGTTAACTAATACTTCAGCATGTTGTAAGTAAGCTTTTTAGAAAAGTGGGAATTTCGAAGCAATTCTTGGAGAGTAAGCTATTGTTTGGTAAACATCCGTTTATGTATGGACTTCCAATAGTCCTCATTTTATGCTGGAGTTACATCACTGAATTTAACAGAAGTTGTAAATATTCGAAGTACAAAATGCGTTAAATCGAGCTAGTACATTGAACACAGTAGCTTAGCAACACAGTATGCTTAAAGGTGTCACTTGTTTACCTTCACAGTTTTTGATCATTTTTACTGACCACATCAGAAGAAAAAATGTGGGTCACCCATTTGAATTTAATGTAGTTGATTTCCTCAAGTAACTATATGCAGTAAGCAGCTAAACTTTTTATTGTTTTTCTGATATGGTCAGTAAAAATGATTGTTAATAAAAGTTCCTAAGATAAACATTTATAATTGTTAAAAAAACTTTAGCTGCTTACTGTTATATAGTATCTCCTTTAATTTTATAACAATCTTGTTAAATGGAACAACTGCATTTTATAGAGAATAGCATATCAAAAAATTTTAAAAAAGATTGTCATATCATTTGATTCTAAAGTCCATGGTCTTATTATCCCTTTTATCGCTTGGGTTGTGCAACAAAATAAATATCCAAATACTTTTTTAAAAAAATCCCTAGAAAACCCATTAGTTTTATCGTAATTTTTGAGAGAAATTATATTTGTGATTATTTCTTCCTTTTCTTCAAATTATATTGATTTTCTTTAGAAAATATCCAACATGATCTTCCTATTAAAATACTCTGATATAAGAATACTACGCATTAAGAAAAATCTAAGAGACATATATGGGCAGGGAGTTCTGCTCATTAATGAATTATTCCTTATGAATTATTATTTGTAATTCATTAATGAAGTCCAAAATGGAAGAGATGGTTTGGAGAATTGATATAAAACCTTATGTCATTGGTGGGAAGCTTTAAGTAAAAATAAGTGCTTTCTCTGTTATGAGTTACTGTCTTCATGTGATTTGCAGTTTCAAACTCAAAACTAGCATCTGTTGAACATGGCCTGACTTTCTCAGACCAAATGGTTCCCTTCCAGCAGACCCATTTCTCCCTACGCTGTGTTTTGCTATTTCACCATGCCATTCTTAGTAATCCTGGATTGTCAGAGTATTATGTCATTTTTCAAGGATTTAAAATGAATACTTGCAATACAAATCTGCCTTAACTTATGATGGAGTTATGTCCTAACAGATCTTGATAAACTCCAAATATTAAATTCAGCACATATTTAATACATCTAACTCACCTAACTCATAACTTAGTCTAGCCTTCCTTAGCCCGCTTAGGGCACTCACATTAGTCCACAGTTGGGGGACTCATTTAACGTCCTATTTTAAAATAAAATGTTTGACTCTCTGATGTAATGTATTGAATACTTGTACCCCAAAATGCTGGCAACATGGTACACTGTAGGGAGAATGTGGGTTTATTCATTCTTGGGATTATGTGATGAATGCCGTGTCTGGATATAGCTACAGAGTAACTTGAAAGTATCTTACCTCAAATTGCAAGACTGGGGGACAAAGCCCATTTGAAAATTCTAGGTGTGATTTCTACTGGATATGTATCATATTAATACGATCATAAAATAGCCCATAAGTTGGAGCAAATGGGGGATTGTCTGTATTGCAATCTGAGGTAGAAATTACATAGTATTTTCTACCATCTATTCTCATAAAGAAAAGGAAAACGGGAACATGTTTTGAATTTCGACTGGGAAGATACCGGGTTTATGGTGGTGCTGTGAATGCCTGTAGTCACACTGGCCATGTTGCATAAGCTTATGTGTCTTTTTTGTGACTTGACCAGCTTTGTATTTCTAGAATATATATATACACTGTATATATATATATATATATATATATATATATACAGTGTATATATATATATACACTGTGTATATATATATATACAGTATATCTGTATATATATATATATATATACAGTAAACATGTCTGTGTTTGTGGGTTTAAATATGTATATGTATGTGTATATACACACATATGTTGCGTGTTTCATGTTACATTTTGGGACACAATATATGTAGTAAGAACAATAATTGGAAATAATCTTGGAGTACCTGGTATTTCATTTTTTGAGGTGGTTTTCTTAAAGATTCATAATCCTTGGCAGACTCAATTTTGCAAGCCTAAATATTACTCATTTTGGCTGCCTGTTATTGTATACTTAGTAGAATAAAAATAAGTAACTGTTCTTTTCTGTGTAGTTTTTCTTTTATTTCTCCTTTTGGTGATTTGACCCTGAATTGCTTCCTTCATATAGTTGGTTGGGGGGCATGAATAGGTGGAGTATCTTTGCATTTTAAGGACAACAAAATGCACCTTAATACTTCTTCTATCTTCCTTTATTTTTTGTTTCCTTTATTTAGGTTCAAGGCAATTAGAAGTTGCTTAAATTTAATTACTTTTTTAAAAATGGGGAAGGGTAGAAAGTAGATCTAGTAAATGAACACTGCATATGAGGAGGTGAGCCAAAAGAGATGTGAATACAAAGATATTCTTGGGTAGGTTTGTAACGTGTTTACCATGGAAATCACAAGATTGGGAATTTCTGGCTACCTATAGTTTGTGATTACTGAGGACTAACAGAGAAGTTGGTGCAAATATTGGTGGGATATCATCGTAAATTGTAATGAAAGTGAGTTACTGTACTTTAGATTATTGTCCCATTATCATTATATCACACAATATTTATTTGTGTATATATTATATTTTGACACACACACACATGAAGATGGCTCCTGCCTTACTGTGGTTTGACTCTTTTTGTACTTTATGCTAGTTCAACAGTGATACACTTTCAGGAGAAACCGCATCTTGAATTTTGAATTTGCACCTTTCCCCAGCTTGCATTTCTCCTTGTGGTGCCCTCTTGCGTTACCAGGCAGTGGCAGCAGCCCTCAGCCAGCCGGCCCTGGGATTACAAGGGCGAACAAGTAGTGCTGTACGTTCTATCGGATTGCCCGTGTTTCTGAATATGAGTATTTGGTAATGTACATGAGAAATTCAGCACTTTATTACAAATATTGCTAATAGTTTTTTGTGTTAGTCAAGTTTGTCCAACTGTAGGCTAATATACGTCTACGCATATATCTAGTAGGCTAGGCCGAGGTATAATGTTCAGGATGTAGGTATATCAAATACATTTGTGACTCATGATACTTTAAATTTGTGAAGAATAGGAATTATCAGTGTGTGTCTTAGTCACTTTCACATGATTGGGCCAAAATATCTGACATCCACAGTTTAAAGGAAAACAGTCTTGTGGCTCATGATTTCAGTCCATGGTCAGCTGACTCCAGGGCAGAAACAGGATGGCAGAGGGGTGTGGTGGAGGAAAAGGTGCTCAGCTTGTGGCGGCCAGAAAGCAGGAGAGAAGGGAGGACCCGGGGACAATAGATTTTTCGTGGTCATATTCCCAGTATCCCATCTCTAACCAGGTCCCACCTCCTAACACCACATTTAGCCACTCTACTTACCGGGGAAAGAATCCACTCATGTGTGTAGGGGCCCATGACCCAGTTATCTTCCAAAAGCCCCACCTCTGAACACATGAGACTTTGGGGAACATTTTAGATCTAAACCAAAATGGTATGCGACCATATTTTAAATTGAGAAGCTGTGTGAATAAATATATAGATATGTGCATATGTGTGTAAGTGTACATGCATGTATATCTTTGTTACCTTCCACCAAATGACATTATTATAAATTTTATTTAAAATATATAGAGAATACTACCAAATGTCATTTGAATTAATCTCTGTTTCTTTATGTAATATAATTGACAAAGGAATTGTGTAAAGTGGGTTTGAGTAATTACGAAGAGAATTAGATGGAGGAAAGTAGGTGGGAAGTGCCTTGAGAAGGACTCCCAGGCTGTAAGGTAAGGCCATTCGTAGGCACCTAGTAGAGGTTGTAGCCAGTAGAAACAGACTGGAAACACTTGAGCATTTACTTGAGAAACTACTTTTTAAAAGTGAGAAAACAGATAGCACGCTTAGTTAGCTATTTTTTTTTTTTTTACAAGCCCTGATTTGAATGATTGTTCAGTTAAACAGTGTAGTTACCAGAAGTTAGGAATGAGTATTTGGAAGTAGATAAGAATCTGGTCAGTAATCAAAGGGCAGAATTTACAAATACTTTCCGGCTTTGCTCTGGCAGTCTGTTGTTTGCAGTGCTCTTTTGTAATATTTTACAAATGACCCAGAAGTCTTCTTTTCTTGTTAAGTGGTACCAGTTTATTAAAGAGGAAGAAGCAGGAAGATGAGAAGAGCAATGTCCCAACTCTGTCTCAGTTGTAGCTAAATGAGTTTACACAACTCAGCAAAAGTATGTCAATCAGATTTTCTTTTTTTTTGTAAAAGAAGGTTGGTATTTGCTGTACTCAGGTTATAGCTACATTATGAAAATCAAATACATTTTAAAAGTCAATAAGTTAATAATTGTGTAGTGCCTTCCTTAATACCCATTAAAATCATGGGGAGATAAAAGTGCAAATAAGTCTAAATTACTGAAATTGGAAGAAAATTTTAAAAACCTACAGAGAATTATTATGATTTGCAAGATAGACAGTTCACAATAAGAAAGATTCCAAAGATGTTCATTCAAAGAGTTCATTCAAATTTTGCATTCTCAAATTATTATAAAGAAGAAAAAGAGGATGCTTTTATCCTTCCCACTAAGATATTGATTCAGGATCTTTAAGGTTTGCATTAAAGAAAAATTTGGAGACCTCTTTGTTAAGCATTTAACTAGCAATCTTTAGTCTAGCGGGTTTCAGGTAATATGTGAGATTCTAAAGATGTAAGTATAAAAAACACCCTCACCATGGTGCCTTCTCTAGTGGAACTTATATTCTAATAGACTGGGTTGGCATAATATCTGAGAACTGTTCTTGTCACCATCTTACAAAATGGTTCGTGAACCTCCTAGGGTATTCATAGCAAAGGATCACAAGCAACGTGATTGAAAACAACAGAAGTTTATTAATTCACATTTTGGGAGGCCACAGATTTGAAGTGAAGATGGAGGTAAAGCCATACATCTTCTTAAAAGTGTAGGGGAGGATCCTTAACTGCTTTTTCCTGAGTCTACCAGGACTAGACTTTCCTTGGACTGTGACATAATAGTCCATTTTCTGCCTCTATCCCAAGACTGTCTTTCCTTTGTACCTGTTTCTGTGTATAAGTTTTCTTCTTAAAACATCATCAGTCATTTCGAATCGAGGACCCATTCTCCACCATTGTGATCTGATCTGTCGCTAATTAAATCTAAAGTAATTCCATTTCCAACTGAGATCACATCCTGAAGTACTGTGAGTTAGGACTTCAGCATATCTTTTTTGATGGCAAAATTCCAACTCATGACAATGACTTTAGAGAGAATATAGGTAAACATAATGAAATACTTTTGGAAACGTGAAATTTAGTGCATTTGGAAAGGTGACATTTTCCTAAGTGTAAATGCAAGTTACAGTTTGCTATCGGTGCAAAGAGAGTTAGAAAATTTCTCTGTAGTATATGGAGAGATTTTACATTTTTCTTCATGCATTGGATTCAGAGCAACAACCGTGGAATTAGGAGGACTCCGAAACCTAAAAGCACAGAGATAAATCAAGGTGAAAAGGTCTTAGCAATGAGAGTTGTACTGGGAACTGTGTATATTAATGTGCCATCTGGATACAGATTTTCCAAAGGGAACATCAGAAACACTGAGTGGAACTGACATGCATCTGTTGAACCTGCCTACGAACACCAAAAAGTTCAGGCAGATAAACTGTTTGTTATGAATACAGTAATAAAGATTTTATACATGGACACCACAACTGGATCACAGGATCAACGAGCGGACGGGGCAACAGAAATAAGTAACAGCAAGTAGACATAGAGGAAGAATCTTCTTTTGGTAGTGATCTGTATTCTACCGTAAGATCCAAGAGAAAATGTCTGCAGAAGTTTGGCATTCTGAACAGATTTCAAGGCATTACCACGTAAAAAGAGCTGTGTTCTGAAAGAACAGCATATTGCCAATCTGGATCAGAATTGGCTTCTGTGTTAAAATGATACTGCCTACTTTCAAGTTATTAAATAAGAATTTTAAGAGCAAAGCAGGAAAATTGTGATTTAATAAGATCCTGGGTGATCTTTGTATAACATTCAAATGCCAAAGGAACAGAATGTGAGGGAAATGAAAACAAGTCCAAAGTTAAGATGAATATTATGGTACTTGATAGTGTAAGATGGAATTGATGATAATTATACCAAGGAAATCTCTACAGTAGTTAAAGTTCCAGAGCACAGGAAATTTGAAGAGTTCTTTATTTCATGTTTGATAATATTAGGAGAGTCTAAAGAAGATAGCACATGAATTTTATTTGAAAAGTATAGCAAAAGGAGTCCAGCAGTAAATTATCTTAATAGCTTGCTGTTAAAAAAAAAAAAAACTCAACAAATTATTACAGGAAAGACAATTGCATAATTGACGCTTAAAATAAATTGCCAAATCAAGTAGTCCCAAGACAGTGCACCGTCAACTTGATAGGCTGAGGGTAGCTTTTTAAGGAATATTCATCCATACTTGATACATAGTTTAGTAAAATATACATATCATTGGAATCTCAGAGTTAACAGTGTGATTGATGCTAAAGCAGTAGAAATATCTTCTTGTAGGAAAGGCACACCAGTTTATTTTATTTTTTTTACATCTTTCCCAAAAATACTTGCCAATGAAATAAGACAAAAACATTAAAATCTGTATTGAAGTAGTAGAGAATATTTCAGATGATATAATTGCCTACCTAAAAACTCAGGTACAATCTACAAGGAAATTCAACACAATTGCCTTTGATGATATGAAAAATAAAGGTTGTCAGGGCAAACAAAATTACCAGTCAAAAATACACAGCAGTAACGTTAGTAAGAATGTATAGAATCTATCCCTATAATAATATCTTGGTGACTGATGTAAAAGTAACAGTGTTTAACAATGACATTTCAATAGAAGCTATCACTTCATGATTGCAGTCGCAATTTACTTTTATTAAATATAGTTATTGTCATCTTGTTAGGATAAATGTGACAAAATGAATATAAATTTTACCTTTGGAATAAGCTTGTTGTAAAAATGACATTTAAGAAGTGTTTAGGGTAGATTTACCATAATGTATGTTTCTGAAGAAAGTCTAGAAAGAGTATACTGAAATGATCTACATAGAAGTAAATCTAGATCAAATTAGATGGAAGGAGGGCAGTCAAATAGAGATATCAAGAGAGGAAAAGAGAAGGAAAAAAGAGAAGGGAGGGAGGGAGAAGGGGGGAAAAGGAGGTAAGAGAAAGGGCAGAGGCAGGGAGGAATGCCAGGTACCTTTAAATGTGGAAAAGGAAATACTAAGAGAATATTTAAAATTAGCTAAAATCATAAAAAAAAACCAGTAAGGACATCCATGAAACTATACTAAATCCCCAAATTATATAGAACTGTTTAGTGCTGGGGAAAGTCCCCAAAGTGTACACTACCACCAAAATACCTTGGTTCTGGGATAAGTTGTCATTATATCAAATAAAAGAAAACTCCACTCAATATTATAGACATTATATCTAAATGGTACTTTTCTGAGTCTAAGATAATAGGTCAAAAATGCTCCATTTGTTTTTTGTTTGCTTTTAATTTTAGCTTTAAAAAGCATTTATGTAAATATGTGCTTTAATATTATTGGTAGTGGTCTACAGAGAAAATACTGACTCAGTGAGGTCTCTGTATTGAGACTTTTACTTCACACAATTTTATCATTAGATGGAGACTCAGAAGTTGTGAAATCAGAGTCCTTGTATCCTGCGAAATTGTCTTTTTTCCCAGGGAAAACAAGAACAATGAACTTCAGGCTGTTAGTCTTCGGCATATTTGGAGAACTCTCCACTTCACAATGATGGTCATTTCAAAATTGATTAATTCCAATTTGTAGTTGTGATACACTTTAGTATTAGTTCTTTTCAATGAACATCACTAGATACTCTAATAATGTTGGCCATCTCAATGTTTAAAGACTGCCATTGGGTGATTCTTTACTCTATATTTACCCAGGCTTTGTAGTTTCTTTTATGTTTCCTTAGGTATTGTTTTCCAGATCCCTCATTGTTTTATTTAAAACTCTAGATAATCTCAATTTTGGTTGAAAGTATTTAAGTGTACCTGAAGTGGATTTTTAGAGATTTGATCATTCTAGGAAGAAAGGCTGCCTGGCCTGTACTTAATTACTAGTGCCATAGCTGTATGTCTCTAGTTTGCTTTTGTATTCATAATGGATTTTAAGTATTTTAAGTTGATATTAGTATTGCTGTTACTTTATTGAAAGTGAATATATCTTTCACTTGATTAACAAGAGAAACAGATCCAGTAATGGATTTCTAGGATGCTGCTGCAGTTTTGTGTCCACATGTGTGTTTGTAGGCTTTGAAGTAAGTGTGAGCAGGTAAGTTAAGTTTGTAGAGATGTGAATGTGCACATAGGCTGAATATGGAAAGGATTTGCGGGAAGATGTTGCAGTTGTTATGATTTCATTCTGGAGAAATTATCAAGTAAAGAACATTTTGCCTTCAAGCTATTTTTTCCATTTTATGTATAAGGTGAAAAAACAAGAAAATGAGAAAATGTTGAAAAGGAATTAAAAAAGTTTGGCTAGACATATATTCAGGGAGAAGAAACGGTTAGAAGGCATTCAAGTTTTTTTTAAGGTATAACACTTAAAAGTTTGTGATGAATAAAAATGTCATTTTGTTTTTTGTGGAACAAGAACTTCCTTTTTTAACTACTATTCATATTCAAGACACTGAGAGATTACAGGACAATGTATTGAAATATTTCTCTACTATATGAGCATCTGTAAATGTCAATTTTTTCCTCCCAGCTTATATTTATGTGGGTGCTCTTGCAAAAAAAGACAAAAAAAAAAAAACTCACACAAAACAAACTCCCAAACCTATCTAGTGTATAGATAGTATGTCTTCAATATGTTGTAGTATTTGGAAAAATGTAAGTTAATTGTTATTGTTTGTGTTAACATTAAAATGCTTTCTTAGCTGTTTTTGGAATCATATAATAAATATTTTTTAAATAAATTGAGAAAGCTGGTAAATATTAACAAATCATCATGTGCTGAACAAAATATTTCTTTTCACTCAGTATTTGGAAAACATTAATTATACCGTATAAAGTGAGAGACAGTTTTCTAGAATTCGGAGAGAAAGCAGAGACACATATTAGAATGTTGCTAATTTTTAGATGATTGGTACTTTTTAGAGTAGATTAAATATATAATCTCTAACCCGCTCATTCAGTTATCTGTTTTATAATCTATCTGTGGTAACTTTAACATTTTACTTGCTATTGTCATTCCTTTGCTGATCCATATATATTTTAATTTAATTCTAAGTAAGTAGGAAAAGCCTTACGTAATCTCGTGTCCAAAGTAAGCTCCTCTAGGTGAACTAAGGGCTTTTTAAAAATAAAATTTCAGGCCTCACCTTTTAAGAGTCTAATTTAGTAGATCTGGGATTTTATTGCCTAACATGACATTTTCAAAAATGCAGTTGATTCTTGTAGTGGAAATGTATTTAGAAAACACTGATTCAAAATCCTTCAAAAGACACATTGAATATTTTTATTGTTGTTTTGACTCATCCATACTGCTCATTATATTAATTAATATAGACAATTGAATTGACTACCTATATTTGAACTGACTATATCTTTAAAATTAGAAAGTAACTGCTTTTCTCTAAAATATCAGTATTATATTTTAGCCAGTACTCATTTTCTGTGGCATGTAATTTACTCAAAGTACATAGTACATTAAATCAAGTAATTTGATTTTATGTTCTTATATTACTCTTTAGCTTAACTAGGTAATTACAAAGTTGGTTTTTATTTATCTTCATGAAGATATAGTTGAACTTACATACATTTATGTTTTTATTTTCTGTTTGCAGGGTACAAGTTGAATTCTATATGAACGAAAACACATTTAAAGAGAGATTAAAGTTATTTTTCATTAAAAACCAGAGATCAAGTAAGTCATTCCTGTCATATCCCCTCTATTTGTTTGTACATAACTTTACCTCAAAATTCCAGTTGTGCAATAATTTGTAAAATACTTTTTATACAGAAAAATAAAATCGATAATCGTTTTAGGGAGGCTGTAAAGTTTTCAAAAGGTGTATAAACATCTAGTGTTAGAAATGTTTCTTAGCACCTCTAGAGCTCCAAATCCCACATCAGTAAATAGAGTCGTGCATCAACTATTTGGGTTAGGAGAAACATTGAAGAAAAGAATTCAAGTGAGAGATTCACACTTCTTAACAGTGGGGGACATCAAAAATATAGTACTTTGACGAGACTCTGGAGATTGATGGACTGCAGTAGGGAATACTTTTCTGAGTTGATGAAAGAACAGGTCTGTGTTTCCCATCATGAGTAATAACAAACATCTGGGGTGCTCTGCAGTAGCAGATTTTTATTTATACTTTACCTGTAGAGTTTGAAACAGCAAGTATAGGATGAATCTCAGAGTTTAACATCCCTATTATTATTGTCAGATAAATTTGGGAAATACTGGAAATTCAAGAAGACATAAAATTGGCATAGTCACTACCTTGTTGAACACTTTCAAGATGGAAGTACCAGTGATACTTGTTGTCTCATCATAATACCTCATAAGATATGTTTAGTGCTTAAAGTGCCCAGAAGAAATGAACAGGTCTGCGTTGTATTTGTGTAGAGTTTAAATTCTGTGATTTAGACCCTGAATCCTCTTGGAGTGTTCTAAATTAAGTTGTATCTCCATAAGTAGTGTTCATAGAGCGATGCCTGGCTTATTGGGAATTATTTAAATACTGACTGCATGAATTATTTCGGTATGTAAGGCACACTGGTCAGATATTCTTAATGACATGCT
Source organism: Hystrix cristata (assembly GCA_004026905.1). NCBI lineage: Eukaryota > Metazoa > Chordata > Mammalia > Rodentia > Hystricidae > Hystrix > Hystrix cristata. The sequence continues at coordinate 86,341 of PVJO010000929.1, read as the reverse complement.
AACTTTATGGTTAGGTATGGCAATAATTACTGTCTTTCAATTTGGTTGTTTGAATTTCCAAAGAAGTCGCATCAATAGATATTGTCTGAAAGGCTTGCATCGTCTGGATGGAAGTTTTCCTCAGGT
>PVJO010000929.1:0-86115 GCA_004026905.1 Hystrix cristata | reverse complement strand
TGTTAGTAATCTAAAGACTATGAAGAAATTAACCTAAAAAATATACTTAGCATTTTAATAGAAAAACCTAGAAAAAATTACACAGTTAAGCATTAACTTTTTCAGTGTTAAGAAATGCTATGAGTACATTCATTTACAGCAGAGTTAAACAAAAAAGTGACATTTCATTTCTAGGTTTTATTAGGCAATAAATACGGGAAAATCTTTCTCAAATTTTTTTAAAAATGCATAAATCGAATAGCACTGGATAATTGCAGGAAAAGTAATGTTCTTATAAACAGATTTTAAGCATATTTTACCTGACCTTAATTCCTCATTGATATCATCCAATTATTACAGTGTGCATAATTGTGACTTAAACAATTTAAAAGATACATACATAAGGGTATTAATTGTAATTAAATTTTAAATTTCATTGGCATTTAACCTACTTAAATAAAAAATTCAATTGCCAACTGAGAATGAATATGTGTGTGAGTGTGTGTGTGTATAGCGGAAAAGAGAAAGTGTGTTTCTCAGCATAAGCTGTTAAGTTTTCTCTTTATATCTATATAATTACATTATCAATATATAGCATAATTATATAATTATTACACAATTATATAATAAATATATAACATGTAACTTTATAATATATATAACAGTATAATTTTATAATTAATATTCAAATTTTTACATATGATTATATAAAGATAATTAAAAGTATAATCAAATCTACAAGGTACTCAGAATGTCTAGGATTTACCCTGTGAATGTGGAAGCAGCTAGATTTTTCTAGCTGACTAAACTTTATCTCCCTATAATTTAGGCTATTTAAATGCCTACATTTGTAAGCATACTTCAACCAACCTTGACTGGACATAAAATTTGTACTTTCTAATTATTCAAATCTGTATTTACTCTCAGTGTGTAATGTTAACTGCCATTTGTAGTTCATGAATTCTGCCTAGCTTTTTGTTTCAATTTTCAGGTAATTAAAATTCAGCTACCAAGAACTTCAGTAAGTTTAGACAGTTATAGTATTGTAATTTCTAAATACAACCTAAGTGCTATGCTTACATGTGATATTTTTGACAGTCCTTTTTAGTGTTCTGTGAACTAAGTTCAGGTGAAAATCAAATTTTTGTTGTTTGTTTAAAGGTCTAAGAATACGCCTGTTCAATTTTTCTCTCAAATTATTAAGCTGCTTATTATACATAATCCGAGTACTACTAGAAAACCCTTCACAAGGAAATGAATGGTAAGGTATCTTTGTCTCAGCTTCAACAATATTTTAAAATTAGTTTGAACTTATTACATTTCAAGGGATGGTGTATAAAACTAATTTTTTCAAGACTGGTGGGTGTTTGTCTCAAATTGATCTGGTTTTCCTAAACATAATGTTTGTAGGTTCTTTGTAGATATTTCTTGTACTGCTTGTTTGCGTAATGACAATACTAGACTCTGATCCATGAAAATACTGTTGCTTGTCCAAGTGCTGTAAATAATTGTCGTTTAAAATGAGTGAGTCTCTTTAAAGAACCTGAGTGCCTTCCTGTTCTAGAGTTACATACACGCCCCAGTGGTTTACCTTTCTGTATGCTAGCTTCACATACATTTTCAGTTGTACTGCAGCAGATACCCTTGAATGGAAACACTTCAGCATACATTGAGATGAATAACTCAAGTCTGAAGATTCATAACAGCTTTAACACATACAGTTCTTTATCTTTTGGGTGAAATGACATTGAGCTATTGATTTTCTTTAACACTTTTTCACTCATAATTCTGTTGCTTTTATTAAATTGTACATCTGGGGCCGGGGATTTAGCTCAGTGATTAGAGTGCTTGCCTTGCAAGCATAAGGGCCTGAGTTCGATCCCTGGCACCACACAAAAAAAAAAAAAAAAAAAATTGTACATCTGTATATTTACAGACTTTTCTTTAAGCTCTATCCTTTGCTACAAGCAATATTAAAGGTTCTGGATGTATAATGACGTGTATAAAGTTTTACCTCATTGCTATCCTAGACCCTTGTCCAACCTACTAAAATAATAATGATTTTCCAAGTATAAAACTTAAATTTGCTAACTCACTTCTTTACAACTATTTTTTCATGTGGAAGTTTTCCCTAAAACAGTTAAAAAAATAAAAAGATGAAAATGAGATGGAAAAGTGAGCCTATAATATGCTTTTAGATAAAGTGAAAAGCCTTTTTTAGTTAGTGAAAATGATTTTGTATTTATTCAAAGGTTTGGCAAATAGAAGTTAGTAAAGTTTTATTCTTTAATGATCTGTTTGATAATTCTTTATAATTTAATTATTTGTATTTCACTGTATCTTACTGAGTACTTAGCACGTAGCAACCACATTCCTGTGAGTGAAGGCAAAGAGGTTTATTGGAACATTCAGTACCTCTTGGGAAGCTTCAGTCCGTGAAAAGGTTGCTGATTTTGAAGTTATTGCTACTTCCTGGCTAGTTATTTGTGTGTGTGTGTGTGTGTGTGTGTGTGTGTGTGTGTGTGTGTGTGTTTCCTTCAGTATATACTTCTTTTATTATTCCTGTATTAAATATGAAGAAGCAAAGATTTTCTCTTATTTTCTACACTATTTTGTGACCTTCAGAACTAGTCTTGTTATGACTTTTATCTCTGTTCAATTCAGTGAACATAGGAAGACTTATCATTTCCCGCAAAGTCCGACTAACATATTCACCTTCATTTACATGTCTAAAAAGCATTTCAGACTTACCATGTTCCAATCAATTTGTGTGTCCTTCGACATCTCAATGAATGACGATGCCATCCTTCTTTCCGAAGCCTGTTCTTCTTGTAGCCTTCCCCATTTCAGCTGATAACAGTTCCATCTGCAGTTTTGCGGGTTGCATGCTTTGGAATCAGTCTTAATTTCCTCTTTGTCTGTAGTTTATACAAACACCTTAAAGAACTCTGTTGTTTCTACCTTCAAGAAACAAGCAGTCTACACTCACTTCTCAGGGCCACTTCACTGGTGTGTGCTACCTTCCCTCAGTCGGATGAGTACCAGCGCCTCTCCCTCAGGTCTGCCAATTCTGCCTTTGCCTTCTTCTCGTTTATTCTTCATGTAGGAGTCTACTCTTGATGCAACTCTTCTGGTAAGAATTACTGTCCTTCCTGTAACTTGGCTTCCTACTACTCATCCCTGATCCATTCTCCTCTCGTGACATTGCCTTCCTCTCTATTTCTGGATTGTGTCAGGGACCCTGCTGGTTGGGGGTCTTCTCACAGGCCTTGTCCCTCTGTGTGCTATTCTCACACATCACCTAACATAAGACATACCTCCTCAGGTCTCTGCTCACAATCATATTAAGCATTCTATTTAAAATTGTAATCTCACAAGACCTGTTTGATTGTCTTTCATTTTTCACTCCAGTGCCCTTATCTCTTACACATATTTTATGTATTTTATCTGGTTAGTTTTCTGTATGTCCCATGAGTGTTAGACTGGACATGGCTTGATGGTATGGATCATTGAATTGTCAGTGCCCAGCGTAAAGAAGTAGGAGTTATTTGTTAAACGGATGAGTGAACAGATACTCAAGTGAAGTTCCTTTATAATCTAATCTCTTTATTTACCTCACTTTACTAGCCTCCTACCTCAGCCTTGCCGATCGTGTTAAAATCACATATGCTTATTTTGCTCTCCCTTATCTCAGGGCTTATTCTTAGACATGTTTTCCATTCGTACCCCTCACAATGCCTCTTCTGTTGACTGACTTCAGTACTACTGCACCTTCTGAATAACAGCTTCTTGAATAGCACTTAGTCTCAAATCCTGGGCAGGCGTCACACCATGAAGTCCGGCTCTGACTCGTATGAGTACTCTTCGAACCTCTCCACATACATCTCTGACGTAGGCTGTGTTGTATTTGCCTTTGTAGCTCCTGCTAATCACAGGACTTGGTGGGTCAGCAAACGCTAAAGTAATGGAAGTATGCCCACTAATTAGGGAATCATTTTTGTACAGTGAAGATGATTGAAGACCATGGCTTAGAGATAGATGTCTGCGTACATTACATTTTTCTATTTGTTATTTAAAATGGAGCACATGATAAATCCTTGTATGAATATACCAGTATTGTTTTCAAACTTGGTAACTTAGAAATAAAAGGTACACTAGAGAGACCCACAGCTCATAAAATGATGCATGAAGAATCCTTTCAAAAGAAAAAGTGCACTAGTGGATGATAGCAGAGTAAAATTATATTATTTGAAAACATTAAGAGGAGTAAAGTTTCCTACCATTAACTTCCATGTAGTATTACCAAGAATACACAGCCATAATTATAGAGGATATACATTTGAAAAATCAGATTACTGTAATTAAGAAACATAACAAACTAACTCATGGCTCCGTTTTGAATGCAGTGTTCTGTTTAGTTCCCATTGTCAGTGCAGTCTTAGTTAATGAAAAACAGAAGTGGCCTTTATGGGCACAGGCTCTATTTTAAAATAATGAGTCTAATTCAGCAAAGAGATTTATTTAATTAGAGCTTCTGACATGATAAAGCTGCAGATAATTTTGTGCAGCTTTGCTGTATTTTTAAGTTCCTCTCTGGAATAAAAACTGATTGGAAAATGTTGCAGTGTGGATAAGCTGAAGAATATGAAATACATTTTACTGTTAGTGTCTGACATTGTGTAAATGGCAAACTCTGGTATGTACACAGCATGTAGGAAGGGCTTAAAGATTTTAGCAGAGGAAACATCTGCAGCGTAGTGTTTGTGAATTACACCGTAATGTGAGGCAGCCACACGGACTCACGGTCTGCTGATGTTTACACAGTTCTTCACTCTGTGGCAGAACTCATGCATCCACTTCCACTTTAAAGTTGCCGAGGTGACTATTTGTTTTGAGCATCCCGATGACAGCTTCAAAGATACGAAGTCCATGAATGTTCTTTTATTTCATGGTATTTAGACTTGCAGTTAAGATCAGTATCTCTTATAGTAACTAGTATATTCAGATAATAATCAGATTTTAAAGATTTCTCTGCTTTGGGATAAGAGCTATTGAAAAAGAAATTGAATTTTGACAGCATTTTAAAAGTACTTGATGAGCTCTAGGAATGAACATCATAATGTAGGTCCTTCCTTCTTTCTTATCTTTTGGGCCCTGTAGAGATGTATATAGCATCGGGCCCACTTTATTCAGTCTTTAAAGTTTAGAATGATTTGTTTTTGCTTACCCAAGAATCTCATTCTGGTGTTCTTGGTCATTGTGGATCTTTTGTCTATATAATCACACACACACACACACACACACACACACACACACACACACACGCACGCACCCCCCCTTATAGCATGTATGTAAATTACTTGGATTTCTTGGCTATGTGTCATCCTAAGACCAGAGTCTTTTGTATCCAGCTTTGAGAGAGTGGAAAGTAAGAAGAATATATGTATACTTTAAAAATTCCTAGGAAATAAATGACAAATGTGACTTCTACTTGAATTTCATATTCATGCAGCACACGAAAGTCAGTTGCATCCTCAAGCTTTGGTGCTGAGAAATGTAGTCTGGCTGCAGAGTAGTTTTCTGCATGCAGCTCCATGCCACTGAGAGGGAGAATGAATGCTGATGATGAATGAAAGCCGCTTTTCCTGCAGTCAGTGTGTGTCTGTCTGAGATTAAAAGAGTTTAAAAGGCTCTCTCTTGATAACTGTTTCCTCCAGCATTCTATGTTTAGTTGGCTTCTCACTTTGTAATTGCTAGTCTAATCTGGGGTTAAGTATTTCCAGTTTTTGGAAAGGATTAAGTTACTAAAAGTTCTTTCTGATACGTTTGCTAGACTTTACAATGATTCAGTGTCCTGGTGACTTTGTTTTTGGACACATCCTAAATAGTTTTTGCTGATCTTGAAATGTGGCTCTAGTTCTGTACCTAACACCAAAGTTCCTGTCATTTGTCATGGTTAGGAGAGTTGTAGAATATTTTATATGTTGTAAAACTTCTTTTCATGATAGTATTGTCCAAAAGGTCATGATAGCTTCTTTTAAAGGCTAGTTCAAATTTAAATTGTTTGTGGTATTTCTGCAGAATATCCAAATAATACTTGAGACCAGTGATGGCAAACCTTTTAGAGACGAGTGTCCAAACTGCAACCCCAAACTCACTTATTTATCGCAAAGTTTGAACAATGCAATTAAACCTGAATATTGAGATTTTAGTTTAGAAAAAACAATTCATACATTAACATCTTTTGTCTTAAAAAAATAACATGTGTGCCCTAGGTTCACCACCACTGCTCTAGACAAAAAAACAAAACAAAAAAAAAACCCTCAGATATAATTATATCTTAGTAAATTGATATTATTAATTTCCCTTTGAAAGTACTCACAAACTGAGTTATAACAATATACAGTATTTTCTTATTTTCCAGGAACTGCTATCTACTTATTATTTAGAAGTTTTTATAGCACATAAATTTTCCATCTACAAAAACTGAACGTACATTCTTTTCACTCTGACCTCCTTTGTTTTTGTGTGATTTCTGATACATAAAAGAAATATTTGGAATGACAGTGAACTCATCAGCCATATTTTTGTCTTGACTGGCACCCTTCTCGTTTGTTTGACCACCTAGTCTAGTGTATTTGTGTACTCAGCAAGACATTGTGTTGATAACAGTGAGTAAAACTGACATATTTGATATTATTGAACTTCGAGTTTTGGGGAATGCAGCTGTTGAAGCAGTGATTTCAAATGAATATAGGTTCAACTGAGATGATCACCAAGAAAGTTGCGGTGGGTGCAAGGGCCTAAGAGATGGGTTGATAGCAATGATGAAGTGGACTAGTCAGAGAAGTTTGTGCTGAGTAACAGCCGAGAGCTGTAGAAGGAGGGAAGAGTAGGTAAAAAGGCAGAATTATAGAAAGGAGCGTGTTACACTTTAAAAAGTCTAAGAATGCTAGGTCAGAGAGTTTGGTTTTGGCCCTAAGACATGTGCAATGCTAATGCACAGTGGGATGATGTGATCTCAAATGCATTTTGAAAAAAAAAAAAGTCATTGTAATTCAGAAAAAATGTAAAAGATAAAAGAGGTTCAAGGTCCCCATTCATAGGTTTCAGAAGTCAAATGGAAAAAAAAAAAGGGAGCTTAGAGGAAGCTGCTTTTGGTGATAAGAAGGAGATATTTCTTGGGAAGAACTGAAGGGAATTTGTATCAAGCATTTACAGATGTACAAAAGGACAGTGTCTAAGATGTTGCTCAAGGTTTTGGGTAACCAGACACAGTGCATTTAGTGTCACTGAGATGTGAAAAAGTGAAGGAAAATCAGTTTTGGGAGAAAGGGCACAGGTTCGCAATTAAAGGTGTTATTTATTGACTTTCTGAAACTCCAGAGTGCTTTAGTCCAATATACTATAATGTGTCTTTGAATAGTCGTTTAAGGTTTTATCATTTTTTAAAAAAAAAATTTGATTTTTTGTCTTTTGTTATTAACATTATGAAAGAATTACTGCAGCATGTGAAAATATACTTGAGTCTTTGTGGGACTCTTCATATTTCATGGCTATAATTAGTGAGTGGCTTTTGTTTTTAGGGAGTTGTACTTGCTTTTAGGAGAAGGAAAATGCAACAGTTTTTAACCTTTTCACGAGTAGGCCATGTTGCCTGCTAGTGACTTCCATTTGAGTCAAATACAATTATAATTGGTGGAATGCTAAAACTGTTAGAGTTTACTTTATTTACACTTTTGTATTACCAAAATATTAGCATGTTAAAAAATTTTAAAACATTAGAATGTACAGTAGCATAGTAGGAGACTTTTCAGTGGAGAATTGGATAGTAGAAGGTTCGACTGTTTTTGGTATTACCTTATCTTTTTTTTTTTTTTTGGTGCTGGGGATCGAACTCGGGTCCTTGTGCTTGCAAGGCAAGCGCTCTAACCTACCTTATCATTTTTAACTAATGGCCAATTTTATTTTTATTTATTATTAACAGTGACAAAATAAATTTATAAATTTTTTTAATTGTAAGTGAATGTTAGTAAAAAGAAAGCTGAAATATAAAGTTTTCCAGTTTATTTTATATACTCTTTTTAATGTTATCATTATTTTAATACTTCAAATGTGAATTTTAAACATGAATGGATTTTTCACATTTTTGTAAAACTAACATGTTTATCCGTCCCTTTCATAGGTCTCACATCTTTTGGGTGAACAGAAGTCTACCTTTATGGGGATTACAGGTTATGTATGATTTGTTTGATCCTTATCTTTCTCAGTTCATTCATATTTTTCAGAAATAATATTGGAGAATAAAGTGTTGATATTTGAAATGAGATAGCTTTGCTACTTAATCTTTATGCATACCTTACAATAACTTTTTTATTTCTTTTTTCACATTTTCCCCAGCCTTGTATTTTACTTTTGGAGAATTTTCTGGCCCTCAGGATTCTACTGCAGACAGTGTTTAAGAATATGGAGTAAAGTTAACTAGTGTGTTAAGACTTCATACTTTCCCAAGCTACCTCAGATAGTCCAGTTTATCATTCCTTTAAAATTATTCAAAAGGCCACGACATGTTTATATTTTACCTTATAGCCCCATTAGAACATAATCAAATCTCAAAAAATTACTGTTAAATGAGAGAGTAACTTACACATCAGTCATAACAGCTCATTTCCTAAGTAGATAATTATGTAAATAAAATAAAAATCTGTTCTGTCATAAAAGGAATCTCTAAGAAAAGAGTAAGAATCTATGACAGAGAGGAGCACATCTGGATTATAATGTTGAGGGATTCCCTAGAGATCTCTGTACTTCTTCATTATTATTATTATTCTTTTTTTCTGGTGGATTTCATTCCCAGCAAACTTGTAATAAGGTGCTATCTACTCTACTTCTGTTTACCATTTATAGATTCTTTCCATTTTATTTTAGTAAGTACAAATTAACTGGAAGAATAGAATCTCTGAAGGAATGTGAATGGTCTTCATGACACTTTCAGAGCTAATGTTTTGCCTGCCTAAATTTTAATGTTATGGTAATTGTTGAGTCTGCACATTTTATATGTGAAAATGCATTATTTTAAGTATGCGTTGTGTTCATAGTATGAAATCAAGTTTTTACTATGTATTGGTATTTCATATTTTGTTGAAGTCAAGTTGTCTGTTACGTTCATTCATACTTTTGTTGCAATGCTATATTCATATGCAATCTTTTTCAGATATTTAAGTGTTCATGAAAAATCTTTCCCCTGAGCTATATTCACTAAAAATACTTTATTTTTACTCATATGCTGACCTGGTATATATTTTCATCTATTCATATTGTTCTTATTTAATAATAATATTTTAAAATAATATTTCCAAATAGTGCTTTGAACATACTAGAAAGATTCTAAAGGTTATCTAGAAATATATACCTCTAGTAAACAGCATGGATGAGTATTATTTAGAGGATATATAGAGAAAAGTAAAGAAATTTTTGTCTCATCATAATAATGTCTAACTACTGAATAGACTTCTGAAAATAATTTACCTATACTGGTATGCATTCATTTATTTTTGCTTTTAACATTTCCTTAATATTCAAAATTTTCATTCCAATAAGAGACAAAGTTTAAAACTCTGGGGTATCTGCCTTTTCTCACTGACGTTGCCCTAAACCAGTGGTGGTGAACCTATGACTTGTGTATTATTTATTTTTCTTTTAAGAGAAAAGATGTTGAGAGTTTTTTTTTTCCTAAACGAAAACGTCAGTAGTAAGGTTTAACTGGAGTGTTGGTACTGTGCGATAGATAAGTAGGTTTTGGGTTGCAATTTGGGCCTTCGTCTCTAAAAGGTTCGCCATCACTGCCCTAAACCTTAAACGTTTGTAAAAAAAAATTATTTAAACTTAATGTGCGTCAGTTTTCATGCAGATGACTGAAGTTTATCCCTCTTTATGGCAGTGTAGTACGGCATTGCGTATAAGTATCACCTTTTCTTCATGTTACGTGAAATAAATCAGATACACGAGCCTTAAAATCATTTGGTTTCTCTTATATAAGAAGCAGCATAGAAGATAGACACTAGAAAATAGGGAGATAGAGCTTTTGGCAAATGGGAAGAGAACTAAGAGATGGCGGGAGGGTGAGAAGGGAAGGGGAAGCTGACATACAGAGGAATAAGATGTGTCCTGCATATGTACTGACTCCTTACACTCAATGTATTCAAGATATACTACAGACATGTACTAGCTGAAAAGTGCTTATTTTAGTCGTTTTCTGTTTATGTTAGACTATTCGATTCTCTACATCTATTTAATAGCAATTAATATGTTTAACAGAATAATTTCTGCAATAAAAGATTTTTTCTGTTGCAGTGGTATTTTTCTGGTAGTTGCACAGTAGAAATTGAATACAAAAGAGAAGAAAGCAAGTCCAGTAGATAAAAAGCCAGCACTTCCAGCCACAAACAAAGCTTTGGTGATAAAGTTCTGTCAAATAAAATGTGCAGTATCTTCAAGTGCCGATTTGGACTGTTTTGTTAGGATGTTATTATCTCATTTTATTTTATTTTTTTAGTTGGATGATAGGATTACATGTATTGAATTTAAAACTTGCTTTCTTTTGTTTTCTGTATTCTCTGACGGAAAATGCTCTTTTGGGTATTGGTGTTGCTGGGACATGGCACTTTCCCAGGAGCAATTGTCTGTGATTGTCTGTGCTACAAAGATACACACAGAATAATCTATTCTTTACCCGTCATTTAAACTTCAGTCTGTTTAATTTATCTTTGCTTTTAATTTGGGGATAATAATAAAAAGGACTGTTAAAGAATCTAGAAATGATAAAAAAAACTAACCTGTAGTGCAAAGGATAGCAAACAGTGTCCCACAACCTGTCACCTCTTTATAAATACTTAAGTGTTAATACTGCCTGTATCACATGTTAATATCTCAAACCAACATATATGTACACATATATGCATGTTTATGTAAAATTGACAGCATAATTATGAATATATGTCTTATTTTCTCATTAACAATTTGTGTTTTAGGTCTCAGTGGCGTTGATAAGTCTATTTGAAACACTACTACTAGGTTATCTCAGTTATAAGGTAAGTTATTGTAATGAACAGTTTTCTGCTGTAGAATACACTACTAGCATTTACTCAATCTTCCTTTCCTTATAATTCCTGCTTGGAGATACGGCAGACTCTTCTTAAACCACTTTAATTATTTCGAGCCTCTCCAATATATGATTAAAAGCTATAGTAATATAGTAAATTTTCCTTGACTTCAGAGTACTTGCCTAATTCCTCTGAGTTTTTGTACCCATTACATGCATGCTTAGAGTGAGGCAAGCAAGTGAAACAGTCTGGTTTTTTATTGCCCTCCACCTCTTTTCCTAACCTTCACACAAAATATTAAGCAAGCACATTTATTTCTTTTAGGAGTTATTTTAATAAAGTATCTTAATTTATGGCAGACTTTTGTTTGGCTAACACAATTTAACAAATATTTATTGAGCTGCTTTAGATTGAGCTCCTTCCTTTGTTACAGCTCTTAGTGAGTTCAGAATCTAGAAAGGAGGAAAACTATACAGATAACTACAAGACTGAATACGAGAGGTATTTTCTGTGAGGCATAAATTCAGTGCTGTGGAGGTTCATAGAGAGAGGTCTTATCATAAGATGCAAAATAATTTATTTCACTTAATAGTATGTTCTCAAGGAACATCCATTTACATACAAATGACTCTAGTTTATCCTTCTTTATGGCAGTGTAGTACTCCATTGTGTAGAAAAAACACATTTCCTTTAGCCATTCATCAGTTGTTGGGCATTTAGGTTGTTTCCAAGACTTAGCTATTACAAATTGTGCTGCTGTGAACATGGTTGTGCATGTATCACTGTAGTATGATGATTTTAATACTTCTGGGAAGATACCAAGCAGAGGAATAGCCGGGTCAAATGGAACCTCTAGTTGTAGTTTTCTGAGGAATCTCCACACTGATTTCCACAGTGGTTGGACCAGTCTACATTCCCACAAACAGTGGAGAAGGGTTCCTTTTCCCCCGCTGCAGCCCCGCCAGCACTTGTTATTGGTTGATTTCTTGATAATAGCTATTCTTTCTGCAGTGAGATGGTATCTTAGTGTTGTTTTGATCTGCATCTCTCAAATGATCAATGATGTTGAACATTTTTTCATATATTTATTTGCTATTTTTATTTCTTTATCTGAGAAATGTTTATTCATTTCAGATGTCTATTTTTGGATAAGGTCTTTAAATTTTGGGGGTTTGATTTTTTTGAGTTCTTTATATATTCTGGATGTTAGACCTTTGTCTGAGGGACAGCTGGCAAAAATTTTCTCCCAGAGTACACATCGAATTCTTTCTCTGATAAGAGAAACCATAAGTGTAAATAAGGACAAAGGGGTATAATAGACAGTATGTTAAAAAAAAAAAAAGAGATAGTATTCAAAAGAGAGGAAAATTAGATAGGGAAAAGGGGGATAAAGAAGAAAGTTAAAAGAAAAGTAAGATGAAAGGGAAAAAAATGGAAAAGTGTAAATAAACTTGTTGCAAATAGGGAGGGGTAAATGGAAGGGAGGGGAGGGAAGAGGGGGGAAAGCCAAGATACATCATGTACAGGTACAAAATAACCATATTGATTATGATCATTATGTATATAATGTACCAATACATATTCTTGGTAAAAATAAAAATTAATAAGTGTCTGGTATAATCCAAAAAAAAAAATACTGACTGACAAGCAGAGGCCTTGAATCGTAATGATTGTAATAAGGTGGGATGAAAAGATGTGACAAGTGGGATTGATAGAATTAGTAAAGACATAAAGAAAGGAATGTACAGGTACATACGAATTGGAGAAATAATAAATACTGCAGCTTGCCTGGCATATGGGGGTCTTGTATAGCAACATATAATGGAAAGTTGACCATAAAAAGTGAGTATAAGAGTTCTGCAACAGAAAGCCTGTTTTAGGAATATTAGGTGAGCATTTCTGTGCATCACAGATAGAAGAGACATCCGAGGGATGCCTGTCTGCTCAGCTACGGCATGCTGCATTACAGAAGGAAAACCAATGTGAGTTTTTGGCTATGTGAAATGAGTTCCAGGTTAGAAGAAAGATTACGAAAGTAAAAGCTAAGGAAATCATTAGCTTACTGTCTGAGTTAGGTTAGGAAGAGGAAATTCAAATGCCATTTTAAAAGATTTTCTGAGTCTAAATGATTGGGAATGTGGTAGTAAAATTGAGAAAATTATGTAAAGAAAAAAATCAGATCAGAGTCCAGATGACAGAAATGGTTTTGGAGATGGTGCCTTTGAGTCGCTGGTGAATAATCAGAGACTCCTGACATTGAAGCAATCAAGACTGTGGTTGAGGGACTTTTAAGAAGCAATTTATTAAGGTTTGGCACTCATTTTCACAGAGATGATGAAGGAAATCGCGAGATTTCACATATAGGATAATCGCCAATGTAGAAACTAAGGCTCATGTTGATGCCAATGCTTTGTAGATGGAACCCAGCAATCAGGGAGACACAGAACGAGACAGAGGGCTTAGAAACCGTTACTTTTGTTCACAGTTTCTTCATCTGTATCAACAGGTATATTTAAAGTTATACTTTTTAATTTTTTTTCTTTTTTTTTGTTCCCCGATCCCCCGAACAAAAAAAAGGCCCTCAACTCAGGGCCTTGTGCTTACTAGTCAAACACTCTAACCACTGAGCTAAATCCCCAGCCTAAAGTTACACTTTTGAGAGACATTTATTTAACATATCAATTTCTTTTCTACTTTTTAAAACATAGCGTTTGAGCATGGATTCTTCAGAGTATTTTCAACCCTACATTTAGAACAAAAAGTTTTGACAAATTCACTACTTTTTTTCTTAATGTTTTTCTTTTTAATTCTCATTTCTGCCATGTACAGAAAATAACACCAATTTCAGTGACATTAAATTTGGTAAATAGGAAAGCGTAAAAGGAAGAGACTGAGAAGCTTAAAAAATAGATCGATTATGACTCCTTCACTAGTAGTAGAGCATTTGCGGAGGCATAACATGGCCATAGTATTAATCTTCATTTGTGAATATCTTTGTTCCCAGTTTTAGCTAAAAAGCAATATGAAAGTAACTTCGATGTTTTGCTACTAGAACTCTTAGCCTTAATTTCAGAAGTCATTTATAAAACATATACAAATTCAAGATAATTTTCTACTGCAATTATATGATGATGGAATTTTAATTAATTATTCCTATCATTTATAAATGAAAGCAGAATATAATAAGCCTGAGCATGCAAGACTGGATGATATAAAATATTTCCATTCCAACCCTCATGAACATTAATGGCTGATGGAAGAGAGGTAAGGTGGTCAAGTCCATTGAGTTACAGAGGAAAGAGAAATGACAAAAAGTTTTGTGATAGCAGCACAAATTGTTCTTAATTATCTTCTTCTTTCATAAACATTGTAAATTCCTGACATATTTTGACGTCTTCCATGGAGTGTTGGAGATTTGTTGGAAATTAAGTAATTGGTAAATATTTAGGGCTCAAAACAAGGTAAATTTGGATAGCAGATTCTGAAATGTGCCCTTTAACTAGGTTTTTGAGAAAAAATAATACAAAGGCTTGCAAAAATGTATCTCGCTTTGCATTAACAGTTTTATGTTTATAATATTGTTCTTTACTGAGCACTCTGAAATATTAATGACAGATTGATATATTTTCTTACATTTTTGCATATATACATATGTTTATATTTAATAGTTTAAAATATGTTAGTACAATATTATGCAAGCATTTTATAATTCTTGAAATTAGACATTCTAAAATCAGCACACCAGTTTTGAAACCATTTAAGCTTTCACGGAGACTAAAAATGAAATTTGCAAAAACTTCAAATCTGTGTTGAAGTTTGCAGATAACGAATCTGAATCCATGGTGTCCACTAATTTCATTTTCTATGGTACAGAATTGTAGGTCTATGCTTAAATAATATTTTCATTCATGTTTATAGCTATTTGGCAAAACGACCACAGTAATTGCCCAGCACTAAATTTCCTATTCTTCTGTCACCGTAAATAACCTTCTTTGTTTATCAACTGCTTTCAAAATAGAGCTCTGTTTATGCACACACATTCATTAAATCAAAAAGAAACAAAAATAAACCCCTGCACCATTTACAAACTTCTGCAAACAAAAATTCATCATACCTAAAAGGCTTTTGTTAAATCTCCAATTAATATTCCCACAATCACTTCAGGAAAAGCAACGATTTTGAAAATTTAGCAGCACAGGGGCTTATTTCTGAAAAACAGCAAAGGATTTAGTGTAGGAATCTTAGCTACTACTAGGTACTCTTGATTCTGCTTATCATGCCCTGAAATGGTAAATCTAAATATTCTTGATATTTTATATGGTGCTTTAGGATTAGCTATTATTATTTTACATTCATTCAAAGAAGATAAGTTATCAAGCCTTTTCATTGAATGTGTTCAACATAGATATTCTTAGCATTTAATAATATAGAATTTATAAAAAGTCCCTTTTAATCCAGTTTGGGCTTACAAGAACTAAATTGGCATAAGTCATATAATTTTCAAAGTGCTTTAAAAAGCTACCTACATTGGCAGGTCCAAATTTCTTTTGTGCTTGATGAAAATCATAAAACTCTAATACATTTTAGAAAATCACGTATTTTATTACTTTTTGCTTAGAACATAATATGTGCGTGCTTAGTGCAAAATTGTTGAATTAAGGTCCATTTATGTTTTATTGAATTCTGACAATAAAAAGATAGGAGTACTATACACTTAGAACTGATAAAGCTAGTATTTTAAAAAAATTTTTTCAAGAAACGTTTTGGAAGGAGACTAATACCTTTTATTTCCGTCACCAAAAAGATGAAAGAAGTATTTAATATAATTTTGAAAGGCACTGTATCTTTTGCGTTTTACTTCTGTTCTGTATGTGGTACCATTCTATGGATGCACGTTCTTTTATATTGTAATTTCTTTTATCTTGTGGATTTTTATGATGTAGGTCTGTTGAGACTTCCTAATGGCCAATAAAACTTATGGGTCCATTCTATATTTTTCATGAACTATTTTTAGCTAATATATGAGTATATCAGTTAGTTCAGAAGACAACCTGAAATCTTAGAGTTAAACCCAGTGACTATAACTGAAAATATACGTATTTATTTTTAGCAATGACTGTGTGGTTCCTTTCTGCACTTTGGACAGTAGAAAATTAGTCTTCTGTAGCATGCTCATTCGCTTACCACAAACCACACAGGAACGCGTGTGCTGTGATTCAGTGACAACTTGATTGATAGAACATAGTAACAGGTTTTGTTTAGGAGCTTCAGATTGTCAAATACTGTACTGGCAATGGAGTACATTCTCATGAACTATTCTGGTACTTGTTATCACTTCCTGGGATTTAATATCTAATGCTGTCTTTTGTGGTAAGTAGATATAAATTGAAGGAAGTGATGGAAAGAAATTAGTGGAGAAGCAAAAAGCCTAATGTCCAGGTCAGATCTTGCCTAGAGCCAGTGTGATGAGGACATGAAGCATGTCTCAGAAAAGTAGAAACTAGATTGAGAACTGAAAGGCTTGTATGAGTTAAATATGCAAAGTGAAGTCGAAAAGGAAAGGGAATATTTTTCAAGTTTCTTGAAGGGTTGTATGCAAAGATATATATTAAGAGATATTTTAAGGACCAAAATGCTGTGAATGAGGAATGCCCTTTAAAATAAAGGTGGGAAGGTCAACAAGAACCAAATGAGGCATTACCTTGTAGGCTATGCTGTGCAAGGATTTTTGTCTTTGTTGTCAAAGTATGAATGATTCAGGTATTTCAAAGTGAGCAGAAGTTGAGTGGGCTGAGGGCACATTGGAATGGTCTGTTAAATGTAGCTTTTGAAGTATAATCCCCATAGTAGTATAGACAGTGAACTAGAATGAGGTAACAATGAAGGCTTAGATATTACATAATTAGAAGATTTGACTAGATGAAGAGTAAAACTAAAATGAAAACTAGAGAACCACAAGATCAATTTGGAAATCAGTATACCCTTTTGGTAAATTATACCTAGGTAGCATGTGAAGATGCAAAGGATGTCTAAACAATATTTGATTTGTGTAACTGGAAGACTAGTCATGGAACAAGGAACAATTTTTGCTTTTGAATATATTACACGGGAGGTACTTCTGAGCCATCAATGTACAACAGTGGATTAGGCAGTTCATCTGGGTCAGAATCTGAAAGATGAGGTACAGAACTGGAAATCATAAGCTTATTCTGATTGGAGACAAAGCGAAAATGAAAATATCTAAGAGGGGTATATAATGTAGATTAAAAATTCTTGGACTCCTTCCCTCCAAAAAGTTTCTATTAAACTTTCGTTACGAGTTTAATGATTTATTCATAAATACATTCAGGAAGGTTTTAAGCAATAAAGGTATTTCCATTTGGAACCATTATAAAAGAGTATAAATATTTCACAATATGAGACAATTATATTAAAATGGCCAGAGGATGTCTATAATATTTGGGAGTTTAATTTATTCATTTATATACTTACTGAGCACCAAATGTGTAAAGAAATAAGTTCAGTAAAGTTGGACAAGTATTTAGCAAGGAAATTATCACGAGGCATTTTAACCAGAGGGAGGAACATGGGCAAATGGTATACCTTGTATAAAATCTATAAAAGCCTGTCTCATCATAGGATTGCATGAAATGCAGTGTGGATTAGTCTGTGACTGAATTTGGAACAGTGATAGAAATATTCTAAGTATAAGCCGACTCAGTAGCTAGAGGTCAAATTGTGGAGCTTTGTGTAACATAATGAAGAGTTTGAGGTTTAAAATGAAATATGTGAAACTTTGTGCAACATAATGAGTTCAAGGTTCGTGATGGGAATTTGCCATTAAAATGAATACTTTGCCTTTGAGATGAAGGGTAAATGAGAAATGAAATAAGCCTTGTCAGATACTTTTTATGGTTCGAGGAAAATCATACATAGAAAACTAATATGTTTTTCATGGAAAAGCGGAGAGAATCATACAAGACATAAAGTTTTTGTTTATCATGAACTAAATTCACTCAGTGTGTCACAGTTGCTTAAAAAGCTAGCTCTTATTTTGCTGTGTACTAACCGAAATATCCTTTTATATTACCAATGGTAACTATTCCTTTAACCCTTGCTTTCCTTGCAAACTGATCAGTCACTTTGTGGTTACTGGTTCAGTGATAAATAAAATACAAGGAAAGAGCAAGTCAAATGTGAAGCATTGTGAAAATTATGTCATGTAAAGTCTGATGAAAGAAATGGTATCATTAACCTGCACAATTAAAAAATGACGTAACTCCAATCAATTATAACTGGCATATTGGATAGTCTGATTTAGTGACAATAAGTCAAAATTTGTCCTCTCACACTTCTTCATATTCCTGCTGTTTGGATGAAATTATCGTTTTATGCAAAAATTTTCATCTCATGAGGGTTTAGTTTGTCTTAGTTCAGACCTATGTGGGGCTGAGAATCATCCTGAGACTGTTTTCTATTTACATTTCTTCTCATTTTTGATGCCAAATGATTTGAGGTGCTCAAAGCAGGGGAAGATGTAGGAGTGAGGTGCAGTCAGCTTGTGGGATGAGGCTGCCTGAGTGCACAGCGCCCATCTGGTCTTGGTCACTCTGCATGGTGTGTGCCGGAGGGTTTTTGTACTTTGCCGCGGTGTCTAGCCGAAGCTCTCTGAACCCTCAGTGCCACAGAGCAGCCACCAGGCCTCTGACACAGACTCAGAGTGCCTGAGTTCCACCGTCTATGGAAGTAATGTTTTATCTTCAGGTGCACACAATCTTCTTGAGTGTACACCATTTATAAATGACTACCATTTCCATTCTTTGGAGTACCTTGTTCTCATAAAACAGGCACTTTTGTCTTAAAATTGGAGGAATTGGGCTTTTTTAAAAATCCCAGCTCTCTTTTTCTTTGCTTTCCACATTTTCCCTCATGTTTTGGCATAAGCCAGTTACAGTGGCGTGCCTAAGCCAAGCTGAGTAAGTGATTCCTTCGAGTCCTTTTCACTTAGCTTGGGGCCAATGGGAGAAACCCCAGAGCCCCTACATGGAGCGTTTGTGTCTACACAGGGGTGTTCTCCCTGTTCCCCTTACCTCCCCTTGGTCTCTCCTGTACCACTTTTCACATGACCTAGATTATCTAAAAGGGTGATTTAACTGATGTTAGCAAAACCTGTTAATATTTTAACATGTAATTAATAGCCTATGGAGAACCTTGCTTTGGGATGTGGTTCAGTGTTACATCACTGTAGCGTTCTAATCCAATGGGCCTTGAAGAAGCATTAAGAAAGATTCTCAGTTTTAAGCCAGTGTGATAAACTGCTTCAGGAAATTCTGAGTTCTTTATCAGTGGATGTTGTACTAGTCTGTTTTCTGTTGTTACAACAAAGTACCTGGGGCTAGAAGACTTGTTTATCTCAGTTTGGGAAGTCCAAGATTGAGTGGCTCTGTTTGGCATGTGGTGTGGTCCGCATGGCAGGTGATATTCCAAAGTTGGGAGTATATGTGGAAGAGATCACATAGTGATACAGGAAGCCAGAAATATTCATATGCCAGCCTTATTATTTTTTATAAAAAACTTGAACTTGCAGCAGCTTAATCTATCAAAGGTGAGCCCCAGGACTAAATTACCTTCTGCTAGACCCAGCCTCATCAGAGTTCCACCATGTACCACGCTGACGGCCAAGTGTCCATATTCCAGTCACAGAAGATACCACTTAAGAATGCTTCACTGATAATCTGTTAGTATCAGGATCATCTTCATGGGCATGTGATTTGTGTATTTGCACAGGGATCTCTGATTGGAAGGACTCTATGACTGCTTGAATATTCTGATGCAGCCCTCTAGACGCTGTTAAAAACTTGTTCATAAGAGACCTCATACATTCATTTTGCATCCAGTCCTTCAAATTATAGATTTAGTTCTAATAGTGTATTTGATGGGTTTGGAGATTGGAAAGTCCTTGCTTTAAGTTTGATTAAAATAAAAATATTAATGCCAAATTTTGTTTACAATCATGGGTGTTTAACAAACTACATAATGTATTTTACAATGAGTAAATATAATTATAGTAAAAAAAAGATTGAGCTACTTTTTAATGGGTTCTGTAGGTTTTTGTTAATGTGTTTAAATTTTACTGATACCTTGTCTTCTAATAGCATACCACGGGATTCAAATTTATATATATAGATTATTCATGGGTTATTATGAACATTAACTTTATTTCTTGAACAAACTTGAAATTGAGTGAACACCATTACACTTAAAAAAAAAAAAAACAACTCTAAGTCATTGCTACATCTCCGTGCGGTGATTCAATATTCTCTTAACGTAAGCATCCTTATTACTAGAGAAATTCCCAGTGTTCTTTTTTTTCCTTTTTGTAAAAGGATTCATTATAATTTACTTTCTTTTTTATTCATTCTTTCTTGGAAGGGAAACATCTGGGAACAGATTTTACGAATACCCTTCATCTTGGAAATAATTAATGCGGTTCCCTTCATTATTTCAGTAAGTCCTACAATCTTAAAAAATGCAAAATTGTATTATTAGATTCAATTAAATAATTTAAATCTATATACTTTCAAATAATATAGCAATTTAGATAAAGGGATTTAGACTGATTAGAATCATAGTACTGAAAATAGAAAATTGGATAATTGAGTTATGATGTAATTACATGAAATCTAATAAGATTTAGTACAGTACAAAAAGAATTTTTTTAGAAAGATGTACTCTGTAGGTACCCTGTGAATAAATGTCAGTATTATCAGAAGTGACTCAAAATGACTTACTAGCTTTCTTGTTTATATTGTGGAATTTTTGAAAATGGAAACTAGTTAGAATCAAGTATTTATAAATATTTCTCGTGCTGAGAACATAATATCTCCAGTTTAGCTACAAGATGCAGTATGAAAACTCTCGCTTTAGTAAGAAAGTTGTCAAAAACTAGACAAGCGTCACTTCTCTTTTTATCAAAATACTGTGTAATACTAATTCTGCAGTGAACCTATTTAATTACAGTCCCATAAATATGCAACTCAGTACTCGCCCATTTGCAAAATTAGGTTTTAAACTCAATTTGACTTAATAATATCTTCTGGGCTTAGTCTCTAACACTTTATTTGAATTTTATTTGAAGAAACATTTCAAATAAGTAGAATTGTCTGAAGCGATCGCTCACTTCTGACAATTATTTTGAGTGCTTTATCTACAGCAGGCACTAGAACTAGATTAAATGAGAAGCTAACTAAATATAATTCCAATTGAATGTAGATGACCAATGTCATGCAAAGTGGTTGAATCTGAGGACAGTAAATTGTAATGTTTTGAACGGCAAAAGGCTCTCTCCTTGCTGCTACTTACCACCTCCAGTTACAGGGACAAGAGAACCAATGTCTATTATAAAACATCACACTGGAAGACTTAATAACAAAATTAGCACAGTTATGTGGGGCACCTAATGAGAGCATATTATTTTCTTTCTCCTTCTGTAGTAATTTCCTTAAGAAAGTCTTAGACAGTGAATGAAAGATCTTATCTGCTCCTTGTATTTATTTAATAAAGAGTTTCATGTATTTGTTGTGCATTTTACATGACTACATTGTCTTTAGTACATTTCATTCGCTTGTATATTTCTTTTTAATTTGCTAAATACGATTTCTTGATTTGAGGTAAAAGTTAAATTTTGGTTTATATTTCAGATATTCTGGCCTTCATTAAGGAATCTATTTGTCCCAGTCTTTCTAAACTGTTGGCTTGCCAAACATGCCTTGGAAAATATGATTGTAAGTATAAAAATTAAACGCAAAGACAAAAAACCCTGACATTTTTAATCATCCATTTTTTCTACTTATTTTCAGTGCTAAAATAGAGAGTGAAGATGTTTTACAGTACAGTCTTTTGATTTCTTATCTTGTCTCCTCCCATAAAATGTAAAACATGTGGAATTAAGTTATAATTGATTCTTTGAATATTTCAGTTTTAAAACTTCAATCAATTTAATATATCAGTGCATAATTTTATATAAATGTTTAAAAATATACTATTTCCTGAATACTGTTAAAGCAATATGTAATACAAATATATATTAATAAACCTAAAATGACTAGTCTGCTATATCCCAATCCAAATAAAAAAACTTGCAAACTGCTCATATTACCAAGTTACTATCTTTGTAGAGCCCTATGATTGTAAACAAAATTGGTTAAATTTTTTTTTTCATCAAACCAACATATAAATGCTATATGGATTGGTGTGATGGGCAATCTTCTGCATACAAATATTGTTCCCTTCAAGGCAATGTGGTCATGTGTAATGAGACTCCCTGTTTTAAGGATTAAAGGAGTAATCTTGTCAAATCGCTTTTAATAGTACATAGTTTTGTGTTCCATGAAAATCTGTGGGGCTTTGTAAGCCCCCTTTTGAGAACTAGAAACCCCTTGTTTAAAGCCATTCTTTGAGATTTGTTGAGTTGGGGTGCATATGGGATGTTAGGAAGCAAAAAGGAAAATGAAGCAAAGAGTTGCATAATTCAGAGCTGTGGTAAAACTGCATTTTGTGCAAAGATGGCCCTGTTTGGCAGGAATGGTTTATACGTATGACCAAAAGCATTTATTATAGGCCTCAATACTTATATAAATGAGTTGCAAGATATTTGTTATTTTAGCCATTCATTTTACAGATGTTAATAGAGGTATACTATATGCTAGATACTGACATGCAAATTAACTTCTCTGCCAATGTCATCTATAGAGGAAAATAAAAGCCCCTTCATTACAAACTTGCTGCAAGAATAAAATGGAAATACATATATGAAAATGTATGTGGTGATATTTTATCTGCTTAAACACAGTAAGGGCTCCATATTATTGATTTCATTGAATTATAAATTACACTTGTTTGATGGCAAACTTTTTGTACATTTAAACGGTCTTTAAACAGATATTAAGGCAAAAGTTTTGGCCAAGAAAAACCCTATGTGAATAACATTTAAGTGTTCGCAGCACGTGAATATTTCTAAGTATTTATATGAAATAACTACTGAAGTGGCATGAAAACACGTGGCCGCAGGGTGGGAGGGATCAGCCTGCGGAATGGTTTACAGGAGCACTGGGCTGTCTCAGTGGCCCCAAAGAAACACTGTTTGACTAAATCTGGAATTCCAAAATCGCTAATGGAAAAAATACACCAGGAAAAAACAAATCTCTTTGTTAATTTCGATCCAATTAGTTGTTGGAAAAAATAACCTAACCAAGACAGGAACTGTTAGTCAGTCATTGAGAGAAAATAACTTTTGCAATCTTCATGTAGAATTAATTCTTGTTTTATATCCATATTTTGCTGCTCTTTCATCGGATGCTCAATTTTTGTTTTCTGGTTATTATTCTCAGCCATAAGAAACTAAAAGGTGAAAGATGAAATCCTAATCAATTAATTTACTTGTTTTCATAGAAGTTCTGATTAAATTTGTGATATAGGAAAGTAAATTAATAGCTCATTAAGATATTTTCATTAGTGAAGTCATTTAACTCGTGTTAATTTAAGATTGTTGAATGTGCATTCTGAAAATCTTAAAGGTAAACAGAAAACTATAAAGGAAAAATTATAAAAACCCACAAAGGTACAATGCAGACTACTTAAAATAATTTCTGGTCTCTTTGTATGCAAAACTATGCTCCCATAGGATACACGAAATATTATTGTATTTTGACTCTTACATTTGGAATTCTTTCCAAATTCTAATACGTAGTGGATACATTTTGTTATTACTTTTTTCCAAATCATTTTTTAATGACTGTGTCATAATGTATCATATAAATATTGATCCTTTTAGCCATTTTTGTAACGTATTTGTTGTTCTCTTAATAGTAATAAACATTGTTTTATATGATAAGTAGTATGATATTATAATAAAGATACATGTATACAAACATTGGTGGTTACTGGTGATGATTTTCATGTCATTCCGTTTTGGAAATTATGTTATCAAATAAATATTTATGGAATATTGAATGAATGAATATATGAAATAGAAAGGCCAAACTTCTAAGTTTTGATATATATTAACAAATTGCATTCCAGAAATTTATCTGTAATTACCTGAATGGTATTATATGTGAGTGTTCATTTCTTGCCCCTTAAACAGCACTGGATATTTATTGTTTGTCAGTTGGAAAAGTAAAATGTATGTCTTGAGTTAAAATTTCTTTTATTAATAAAATGAAACTTTAAAACATTTTGCCCATTGAATTTTTTCCTTTTTATGATGAACTGCCTGTCCTGTTATTTTTATTTTCTTAATGAACTTTATAGTTCTCCCCAATTATTACTTCTCCTTTAATTGAGTATTTTATTTTTTGATCTTTTGTAATTAGAATTCTCCATGAGAGATCTTCATTAGCATTGAGGGTTTTGTGGGAGTAAGTGTAGCATAGGGTCAGATGTGTGCAAGACCAGTTAACTGAAAAGTAATGTTGCAGTGATCTTCCCATATTACTATCCTTGAAATATGAATGCTACAGTAAGTTGCATTTAGAGCTAAGCAAAAATGAAAATATCCTGCTAGATCCATTTAAAGTATATGTTACCGGAATGTGTATGTTGTGATTACAATGTGTATGTTACTGAAGATAACTGGAATGTAATTATCAGTGACAAATTTAACCTCATGTATCTTTAGTATTATCAAATCTTACAATATGTTTCTTGCTCTTTTAGAATGATCTGCACAGAGCCATTCAGCGTACACAGTCAGCAATGTTTAATCAAGTTTTGATTTTGATATCTACGTTACTTTGCCTTATCTTCACCTGGTAAGATAGTACATTTCAGCATTTTTATTGTGTTCCATTTCTTTATTGTATTTAAGGAAAGTATTTCATAAGCCAGTTTCATTAATAGTGGGATAAAAAAATGAACATAAAGGATAGCAGATGACTACAAACGTAAAATAGAAATTTGACATTTAGTGTTACAGAAAAACCAAGAATGTATCTATCACTGGGTAGTGATATTCCTGTAATGCTGACATTTTCCTAAATTCTGTAAACAGCAGATCACAAGAATTTGTACTGATGTCATAGTTGTCAGACAAGGCTTTTCCCTTCAGATGGCAGGCACAGAGGTGCGCTCATCTTTCTACGTTCTTCAGAGCAGAAACATCGGCGAGCAAATTGCCGTCGCCCATCACTGTCTCTGCCTGCGTCTACGTGATGCCTCAGTGTGCAGTCGGGCGGAAACGAGGGCCGAGGGCCGAGACCCTCACGGTGCGGGCGAGACTGAGCGCTCGGCTGCCTTGTAAAACACAGTCGTTTCTTCTTTTGGAAGTCACACTTTGACAATTGTAAAGTAAACCAAAGTGAAATGGTTTGTATACATACGGATTCACACAGAATGTTAGCAAGAGGAGATATGTAAAAATTTAAAAAAATGGAGCAAAGTAGTATCTGCTTTGTGAGAGTCATAGATATTATGTATAGATGTACTGTAACCTGGTTTGACTCTGTTTAGAAAGAGAAAAAGCTAACTGAGAAGAGCTAAAAAAGAGGAAAATGTACACATACACTAGTACAATTGAGCTATATTTAAACTATATTTAGGCAATAGAAGTATGTGTGTAAATGTGCATTTGTAGGTATGGTAGCTCTTTTGCTTCCATAGTATACAGTTAATATCTCTACTAAATCAACCTCAAATATGTTTTGCTTCATATTTTTGTTCTTAAAAATAACGTACTTCAAGATGTTTAGAGTCTAAATGTAAAATATCACAGGAAGGTTGACTTAGTGTCACCTTACTTGCTTTATACTTTCACAAACTGTCTTTTGGTTTACCTAGTAAAGATGTAACGGCATAAATATGAAATGCTATATGTAGTGACTTCCCTTTTAAAGTCACTGAAGTTCTTCATTTCTTTATAATGATATTACTTGAATAGCTAAGAAGTTTCCTCATATTCTTTAAGAAAAAATATATTTAAAATTAAAAATGTATGTGTGTATCATATGTAAATGCAAATTTTCCAGTAGCTGAAATTTACAAAAGTTAAAATTAGTGAAGTCTATATGTAATGTGGGAGTCTCTTACAGTAAATTTTAAAAAGTATTTGTGGCTGGGGATGCAGTCTGCTTGCTTATAGTAAACACGAGGTCCTGTATTTGATCCTCAGCACTGGGAAAAGTTGAGATATTATTCCCAAAATGAAGACTAATTATTTTTCCATGATGACATTTGCAGTACTTTTGTTCTAAAGGCATTTCCATCACAATAACTCTCCAAACTATAATAGCTTCCTTTTTACTCTTAGTTCCTATCTACTACTTCTATTTTTTGAGCAGTCTGTTTTCTTTTTTTTTTATTTTTCTTCTTTTAAATTTTTACCAAGAACATGTATTAGTACATTGTATGCATAATGATCATAATCAACATGGTTATTTTGTACCTGTACATGATGTATCTTGGTTTTCCCCCTTTTTCCCCTCCCCGCCCTTCCATTCACCCACCACTTCCTATTTGCAACAAGTTTATTTACAGTTTTCCATTTTTTCCCCTTTCATCTTAAACATTTTTCAGATGAAATAAAAATAGCAAGTAAATATATGAAAAAATGTTCAACATCATTGGGCATTCGAGAGACGCAGATCAAAACAACACTAAGGTGCCATCTCACTCCAGAAAGAATAGCTGTTATCAAGAAATCAACCAATAACAAGTGCTGGCAGGGCTGCGGGGGGAAAAAGGAACCCTCCTCCACTGTTGGTGGTCCAACCACTGTGGAAATCAGTGTGGAGATTCCTCAGAAAACTACAACTAGAGGTTTCATTTGACTCAGCTATTCCTCTGCTTGGCAGTCTCTGTTTTCTAGGAAGACAACTAGACAAATTTTGCCACAAAAGAGGCAGTAGTGCTAGAGAAAGAATTTTCACTATATAGAATTTCCATTATGCAATTTATAGATCATTGAAATAATTTGTGTTTCACTTTTGTTGCCCTTATAACTGCTGTTTTTTTTGTTTATAGATTTCTATCTGACACTTGGTGATTAATTTGATAGATTTTTTTTTCCATTGTCGTAGCTGTCACCAAACTGAAGACATTTCTCTTAAAGTGCAATAATTATGTAAACTTACATTTAGCTGAACAAAAATGTTATTTTAACATATCACATGTATATGTTAATAGGCTCCTATAGTACGTAGAATGGAGAGATTGAAGTTCAATTTATTTGTATATTGTTAAGAATTTACAAACATTCAAATGAGACTTACAAACAAATAAGTCTCATTTGAATTCACCATTAAAAGTTCTATTATAAGAAATATACAAACTTTTTTATGTTAGTCATAATCTATCATACAGCCTTTTTTAGTAAATAGTTGAGTCTCACTAAGTATAAAACAAAGTAGGGGCTGGGAATTTAGCTCGGGGCTGGGGATTTAGCTAGGTGGTTACAGTGCTTGCCTTGCAAGCATAATGCCCTAAGTTTGATCCCTGGCACCAAATGAAAACCAAAAAAATACAGAAAGAACCCCAAAGCAATACTGTAACTTAACTAAATAGAAATGTCTAGGTAGTCTGTACAAGATTGGTATACTAACAGCAACTACTGGGCACTAAATTTTCTTACGTTTTGTTTTCTATCCTTGCCCAAATGTGGTTTTTATCCTGTGGTTGAACGTGACTGATCTGTTCTTGCCATTGCTTCTGAACTCCTATCCTTTGGAATGAAGATAAAACAGGAATTTGAATGCACAATTTAGTGTATATATTTATACATAGCAAAAAAAGGTGTCTGCAAAAATGTGGTTCAGGCTGGATGTAATAGCACATGTAATAGCACTCTGGGAGGCCGAGGCAGGAGAGGATTGAAAATTGAAGCCCAGTCCGGACAACACAGCAAGACCCAGTATCAAAAAAAAAAAAAAAGATAAATAAAAAAATGCTGTGGATATAGCTCAGTGGCAAGGTCCTGGGTTCATTCTTCAGTACTGGGGATAAAAATGTAGTCCAGCTGGAAAACAGTATATCCAGTTGGATGTTGTACTATCAGAGAAAGTAGAAAAAAGTGATTACTCTGAAACAATAATTATTTCACATTGATAAATTATCCAACTTAAATACTATATTTGTTAGTTGTTTAAAACTGCAGGCTCCATTAGCTTGGTATCCTTGAACAAATTTTTGTAGCAATCATTCAAGGAAGATAATATTTATACCCTGTAAGTTTCTTTTAAAATAAGGATTAAATTACATATATCTATAAACTGTATTTAGTCTAAATTAGGTAAACATGGTAACCTGTTAATAATACTACAGAACTGAACCATGGTGCCTCTAGTTTATTTAACAGAAATACGAGAAAATGGTTTTGTCCACTCTAATGTAATCAAGTTCATTGTATGTATTTCTAATACTTTTCCCCTGAGTTATCTCCACTAAGATAAAGAAAATGCTAACATCTCTTTCTAAACATACATTTAGAATTTATGATTTTATGAACATAGAGTCACAACACGCCCATAGCTCCAGTATCAATTTGGTGTGAGCAGTTTATTTGAACTGAGAATAAGATGACAGGTGATGATCAGAGGTGTGACAAGTAGGGGAATGAGTCCATGCAGCACACAAAAGAGTGACTGCTTTGTAAAAGTAAAAGTAAAAAACATTTGTACTATTTAGGAATGTATCTACTTTGAATAAATATTCCATTATCATTACCCACTTTTCTTTATATTGACTATACACAACAGCAGAAAGCCATATTGTCTTTCTTGTCCTGTGTATAAAACTATTACAGAAGTACAGCTGTAAATAAAATCGTGGTGAGTGTAGTTATAAACAAATATTGTTACCCCAGAGAAAGACTATGAATCATAACTTTTCATACAACATATTGTGAGCTTGAAAGATTCAGGAATTAATATTGGGATGAATTAGTTACATTCTTCATGAACCTCATGGTTTTTAAATGACCTGTTTTAGAAAGCTGTTATATAGTTTTAAAATCTCTCTTTGCTTCATGTTTATTAACATTACAAAGAACTATCATTAAGCATCTGTCTATGAGGGACGCAGGCTCAGTGCTGAACTGAAATGAAAATTAAGCTGCTGACCTGCTCTCTTCAGGAAATGTGCTCGGAATTGTTTTTCCTGTCATTGTGATGGAATTGGGCTAATCTGTCTCCCCATTGGCTCTGTACCCCTCTTGATCAATAATGCTCACTCCCAAGACAGCTGGGGATTGTGATTCAGTGTGTGTCTCTGAAAAAAAGCCAAGTAAACTGGTACATCCGGGAATTCAGTGCATGACTTTAGCTTAATTATCAACATATTCTAACCGATAATAAGTGCTACGATTTATAATGCAACTGATGTTTCTGATTTTACATTGACAGCCTCATTTTGCAGCTATTTCATGTCGAACTTTAATTTTTTCAATTAATGCGTATATTTACAATTTTTGTGTTATTTCAGTTACAAAATGAAAAGCTATATTAATATTTTCCCTTTTAGTTCAACCTAAAAGTTCAATTCATTTTCTGTCTTATTTCAGGAGATAATAAATCTTTATTATTTAAGAATATGATCTGGTTAAACATTATCTACATGCTGAATTCAGTAATGTTGGGAATTTTCTTGTGCACTGATCAGCACTTATTTGAGTGGTGGTTGCTCAAGTTTGTTGATTTCTACTTATTGATACTCCCTTATTGCTATTACTGTTTACACTGTTACTTATTGATATTATTCTTTCTGATACTACACTTACTTACTGATACTATTCTTGCTTATTGATATTTTCCATAAAGTAGTAACCACTTAGGAAGTAGAGAATGAGAAGACAGGTACTGTGTAGTTTGGAGGAAGTATTACAATATGTTCGAATCATATTAACTGTTACCATTGTTATATTTGATTGTTAGTTTTGGCTCTTCAAAAAAATTTTTGCTTATATCCTAAGTGAATAATAGAAAGTGAATATGTCTGAAGATCTTGGAAATTGCTAGTAACTCTCAGGTTTGTTTTATACTAGAACGAATAAAAATCTGTTTGTCTCAACTCATTTTTGTGTATGTAGCTTGCCAGATTTTAGGCAGTTTGTTAACTAGAGTAGATTTAAGTAGGAAAGAAGAAAATATGATTATTTAGCATTTATAAATATGGATGATTATAATAAAGTTATTTTTGATATTATCTCTAAGGAGTAGTTTGGAACTAAGTCCTTTTTTATCAGACAAGCTACTTTAGAATTATGACAACAAAATATCTTATTTTCAAATGTCCAAATTCTGAGAAAAATCAGTATCATTTTGAGTTTTTATTGCATGTCAGATACTTTTCCGAGCACTTTATTATACAGCAACAAATCTTCAACAACTTTTAAGTTAAATTTTGTTATTATCTTAATATTATAGATCAGGAAATTCAGGTACAAACTAGTTAAGGAATTCACTTAAAGCTACAATTAAATAGGCCTATCTTAAATGCTCACTGATTTACTGTGGACTGTGTCAAAATTTAAGGATAAAGAAAAACATTACCTACAAAAGAGTAAGACTCAATCTGATATGATGTTCTCATCCAACCTAAATAGTTTCTAGAACACTGTCAGTTTCTATGAAAAAACTGATATAGAATCTAAAATTCTATTAAGCCAAAGTACTATTGAATTATGGTGATGTTTAGTTTCAGATATATGAGAATTTAGAAAATGTATTACCCACATATAAAGAATATAATCCAGAAATAAGAGAATAAAAGATAAAATGAAAAATACAGGTTATGAGAATAATTGTATATGCCTTGACAATGTATTGGATCATTCCCTGGAAAACCCCATTTTCTCATTTTATCTGGAGAAGTATAATTCAAAGATTTTTTTCAGGTAGAAACAGGGGAAACATTTTAACTTTCTATGGTTGAGACTCTGTTTTAGTCAGCATTCTATGTGGTCAGCATTCTGTCAGTGTCACAAAATGCCTGAGATGAACAGATCTTAAGGAAGAAAGGTTTCTTTTGGCACTCAGTTTCTGTCGTTGCTTGTGTGTGTTCCTTTATGCCTTTGGCAGCACTGTCTGGAGGAGGAGACCTTTCACTTCATAGCAGCCATAATCAGAATAGAGAAACAAGAAGGGCTCAGGGCAGGGGACAGTAACCTCAGCGAGGATTTGCCCCTAATAACCTAATTTCCTCCCTCGAGGCCACCCCTTGTTAGCATTTCTCCCACTTGCCAGTAGTGCCACAGACTGGTTAGAAAGAATTTAACACATGAGTTTGGAGAGCATTTCAGTTCCAAGCTATAGCATTCTCCCAGGCAAAGAGTGTCTCTAATAATAAACTAAGTGAAGGAAATGAGGAGACAGTGAAAATTCACTTTTACACAAGTACAGAACTAGTGACTTATTTTGTTCTTTCTAGAAATTCTGAAGGAAAGGCTCTGTGACAGCAGTTGTAGAAGCCAAGGTAGTCGTACAAATAGGAAAGCAATTAACTGATATTCTTAAAAATGGACACTAAGGAAGTATGACGCATAGATCTTATTGAAACAATTACTTTATGATATAGTATAGCCAATTTAGAAATACAATTATGGGAGAAAAAAAAGGATGATTTGGTAAAGGAATTGGCCTGGTAGGGCATACCAGCCTATAGTCCTAGCATTCCAGGAAGCTGAGGTAGAAGGATGGCACATTTGAGTTCAGCTTGGACAACTTAAAAATTTAGCAAGACCCTGTCTCAGAATCAAAAATAAATAAATTGCTGGGGCTGTAGCTCAGTGTGAAGGTCCTCGGTTCCATACTGCCAAAGTGAAACAAAAAACAAAAACAACAAACAGTGAAGGTAAGAGATCAGTCACTTTAATTGTTGCAAGAAACACGAGTTCCTGACAAGATCCTTAAGTGTCTGACGTTGCATAGTTAACCCACTCTTTTTGCCTTGTTTGCCAGATGTTTTAAATAAAGCTTTTTTTATATTATTAAATTTTCACAAAGGCCAGAAACCTAGGCACAAAAGAATTAAATAACTTGTTTTCTTAAATAAGTAAGAGGCCCACAATTAGTTAAAAGCATAATTCATATTTGGACTAACAGTCCAATACTTAGCATTGTAATATCATTTCTATGGTGTCCTGGAAGTCTATAACGTAGACATATAATACAACATAAACAATAAGATGAAAAATGAAACAGACCTATGATGATTTTTGTTATCTGTATACTATGAGCTTATAATTATTTCAGATTGAATTATAATTAATAAAAGACTTTAAAAGTGATAAAAATCTTAATTTTTAAGAATATTTTTGAGTAACTGCATAAGAATATTTTAATGACTATTAAATCTTTTTGTGGAAATAAGTAAATGTCTCAAATTCAGCAGGTTAAATCTTTTTTTAAATTTTTTCAGAAATAAATACATTTATATAAAATTACCACGTAAATAGGACTCTGATTTGGTAAAATCATTTCTAGTTTACTGTCCACCATCTCTGATTCATCCTACATCTCTGAGTACCTCTAGAGATTTACATAGTAATACAACAAATCAATTATGTCAGGATGTAGGATTTTATATTTATTGAATTTTTTTTTTTTTTTTGTGGTGTCGGGGATCGAACTCAGGGCCTTGTGCTTGCAAGGCAAGCACTCTAATCACTGAGCTAAATCCCCAGCTATTGAATTTTTTTGAAAAGTTTAAATTTCCATTGTTGATAAGCCTAATTCTAGATGCCAACAAATCAAGACAAAGTCACACAAATTAAAGCATGCAAATACAAACAAAATTTAGCCCAAAACTCAAAATACAATTAATCATAACACTCCATATAATTTGTAATTTCTTCATCCCATATTCAAATTGTTCTCATATTAATTTTTAAAAAAATCTGAATTCCCTGCCCTTTCTCTTCTTTGCCTTTCAAGTCTTAACTGTTAGATGGTAGGTTCCCTGTGAGATTTTCCAGATGTCATTCTGAATTATGGACACGACCAAGCTTTATGCTTTCAGTTTTCAAGAAAAATTGTGAAAGATGTCTAATAATTCTTTACTTTAAAGGGTTTCTTGTTAGACTTTTATGTTATTACAAGCGTAAAGGATCAATTTTCTTTCATTACCTGTTTATGTCTCCCATCTCTCGTGGTGTTTTCAAAATACTAGGGGTTCAACAAATACTTGGAATTGATGGTGACACTCTGGAATAAGAGTAGCCACATCAATTAGAGATACTTAAACATTTTATTGTAAGCCAAGCATTACAAACCATGTATTTTGAGAATGTTCTATTTTATCTTTTATTTTTGTGGGTATCTGTTGGGGAAGATTGTGGGAAACTTCAACTTTTTAGACCAGAATGTAATTTTATGAAAATGGTGTTCCAGGACTGATTCTGACAGAGATAAAACTAGGTAGTAAAACTTATACAAGTTCTTAATAAAAAAGGAATACCTGCTGAAATAGTTCTTATAAATTGCACACAGATACCTCATAAATAGGATAAATCGTGTAGATAAATCAAATTTTGGCTGTTAATTTTGTCTCCATATAACTTCTGGATTTATGCCTTGAGAATTATTCCCTTTGTCTCTTATTTTAGAATTTCTGAGAGTAGAATATTATAACCAATGTACTGAAAGTACCAACTCCTTCATTAAGCACCAAAACAAAGTGGTTAAAATCCTAGAATTATTGTCATTAATGTGTCACGTGTTTCTTTGCCTCCAGTGGTTTAGGATTTTTTAAACAAATTCTTTAACTTAGATTTTTTTTTCTTGAAATTGTACTTCATTTAATTGATGTAAATAGTGATTCTTGCTTGAATATATGCATTATTTTGAAAATGAAAATGCCACTGGGAATAGAGTGGGCTGTGGTCAGTTTCCATGAATTACTAAATTGCGTTTATATTAATTTCAGATTTATGAGTTGTGGCAGTTTTCATTAGCCTTTTTGCACAGATACAAAGACAGGACCCAGGAGAATGAGAAATATATTCAACAACATAAAAAGTGGCTTTATCATTATTCTAAAACCCAAAATTTCCCACTTGAAAATATTTAGTCTCAACATTTCAAAGTATCTTGCATTCCATGGGAATATTAGGTATGAAGCAGATTCTCCGCAGGAAATGAAAATAATTGTTTAGAAGAATTTAATTGGCGCTCACTCAACAAATAGCAAAGTGCAAGTTGTGGGCTGATTTAAATCCTAATGTCTGAAAGACAGCTGAAGTGTTAGATGCTTTCTGCACAGAATGCCATTGATAATTAAGTTATTCTGGTAACTGTGCTTAGCAATGAGATTCCTAGGTAGTGCCTGGGTATTTAAGGTTAAGTATTTCACCATGTGACTTTTTCTCCACTAAAAATATTTGTTGTACAGTTTGGCATTTACCAGGTGGCGAAAAAAGTTTACACTCTGAATATTTCTCTTCATTCAAGTTAATGTTTTCCTTGTAAACCTTCCCAAAGCTTGGAAAGATTGCATTGTTAAATGCAGGGTTAACCTTTAAGAAGAAAATTTAAAGAACAGAGAAAGCAGTTAGTTATTAATGCACTTTGTCATGCTATATAGGCAAGCAAGTCAGTTATAGCTTTTCAGATATTTTTAAGACAGTAACACAAGAGCTTATTTTGTTTTAGAATTATGTAACACTGAAATTATTTGATATGGATTTGTGTCAAAAATAACACGTAGGAGTGTTTTGTGAAAAAGTAAATCTCATAGATTCTCAGATTAAAATCCAATATTCTTCATGAGATTATCTTGAAATGTTTTTGAAAATTAAAATGCATGTTGAAGTTTAATCTAACAGTGAAAATTGTGTATAATTAATTTGAATTCTCTTGGTATTTGAACTGTGTGCTAATCCCAGTATAAACGTTAGAGTCAGTATTATTTTCTGTTTTTTAATGTTTCCTTTTATTGAAGCACTCAGGAATGAGAATATCATATTCCTATATAATTCTTTTGCAGATATTAACTGTGCCTGTCTGTCTGTCTGCCTGTACGTCTGTGCAGTAGGCTAGGTTTGGACCAGTCGTAGGCTGGGGCTGATGGCCTCTCAGGTGTTGCATCTCATTCTGGATGGGCTTAACCCCATTGTCCAGACTGGGAGTTCTGTCTGGTATTACTCCATAAACCTACTAATTATCCAGAGCTCTATCTTCTGATTCTGGTTCTTATCATTGCTAAGAGTCCAGATCTACTATTACAGCAAATGGTGGCCTGCAAGGTCTTATCACCAGAGTGCTTTGTCACCTGTACTACAATGAGTGCATCTTCTCTAGGTCAGTACCAGCTGTACATTGAGTTATGCTAACTGCTGGCTCCGCCTTATAAATGGTTGGTGAGAAACCATGGCCCAGAATAGACAGCTCAGCAATCCATAAATGGTCCCCATGCTGGCTCAGAGTGTGCTTACCTTTCTTCAATTTACCATGTGCATTTCCACCAGTTCGTTCTTAATACCCTTACCCTATTTTCTGTCACAAACTTCCTCAATTTCCACCTTAGCCAGAGCTGTTGTCACACTTCAGTGACTATAGTGAAGTCTTTTCTTTAATGAGCTTTAAAGTCAGCTTGCTCTTTTATACAGTGATAAAAATCTTGCTCTTTGGAACTGTGCAACTTGGGTTTATATTGTTTATTTTCAATAGCTTTTTCCAGTTTGTGATTGTACTTTCTTATCATTTCAGTGCAGTTCAGAATCAGAGTTGTATAGATAACATAGCTACATAGGGTTTTTTTGAAAATCATTAATACATGAATAGTGAGTTCTAGAGAACATAATTTATGAGTCAGTAAACTATCATTATTATTATTAAATTATTAATGTGAGGGTAGTGGTTTTCTGAGGGGGATTAATGCTTGTATAAAAATGATTTTCTGAAAGCTCTTTTCTACACTGGCTTCTGTAATATTTTCTGTATCAGTTTTAACATCGGGCAGCATGGAGAAAGTATTAATAAGAATGTGTTGAATCAATGTTGAACATCAAGGTTAGAGGTAAAAATTGTTTTGTTACAAAAATATTTCACCTTTTATTGAGGTGTCAGTTGAGAAATAAATTTCTTCCAGTAAGAAATAAAAAAAAAACTGAGTTTCAGAAAACATACCAAGACCAGTAATTGTGCTTACATGCATACACACCTGTATTTACACACTCACAAACATTCTACTTACATACATCTCTTAAGAGGGCTTTTGGGTAATTTTTCTGTTTCTTATACATCTATGTTACTCAATACATGTCTACTAACCATTTAATATGTGCCTGAAAATAAATATGCTATGACCCTAAGAATTTTAACCACTTACCAGTCCAATTATTTAAATACAGGACGACTGAAAATTGTGTGCTTTTTCGTTAATTTACATCAGAATATAACAGGAAATAGAAAGATGACAGTTTAATCAAATTTATTCAATACAAAAATTGACTGGTTCAAATGACACCTGCCTAAGCGACATTCGGGATGGTCAGTATGTAAACAAACATGCTGCCCGAGTGACACTTGGGGTGAAACGTTAAATGGTTAAAATATTTTGGGAAAACTTTGTGGCAGAATAAATATTTTATGAAGAGCATGAACAAAGTAATGAGGGACCACAGAGATTGTGAAATTTAATTTCGTTGAATAATTTCTACCTCTGTTAAGAAATTGTGAAGGGATGTTAAAGAGGGTTAGAATAGAACTGCAAATTCAGATTCCGAGGGTTGTTAAGGGCACTTTGATATCTAAAAGGAAAGAAAAAATCTGGAGCTAGTCTAGAAAGATATGTTTTAATGATCAGAGGGAAGATATATATGTAGAAGTAAAATATTTTATAATCATACCATAAAGAACAAAATTAGGAAGACAGAATTGTAATCTTTCAAATTTTTACACCACACATAAAATGCTGAGGCCTGGAAGCAGTTACTACAAGTAAAGAAAATAGCTAATAAATTAGTAGGAAACAGGGAGCTAGAGCTTTTGCAAACAAGGGCGGGATCTAGAGATGGAGGCAAGGGAAGAAGGAGGGGCGGGAAAGGGGAAGTAAAAAGAATTTTAAAATGTATTAAGTATATGTACCCACTGCCCAAGATGAATGTAATCATTATGTTCTGCAAACAGGCACGAATAGTTTTTAAATGAATTGTTAAACATGCTTAATCTAAAGTAAAGGAGTACTTTATTCAGCCTGGGCATGAGAAATCTAAGGTGTAACAAAGTGTAAGAAACACTGTAGAAGGAGTTTACTTGACACACCCTTTTCCTCCCTGTGTCCCAGTAGCAGCTTCTGCCTGTCTGCCTCCTGAGGCAGGGTGAGAAGAGTGTGAGGGTGAAAGCTATCGAAGCATTGCCTGCTTGGGAAGCTGGAGACCCTGACAGTAGATTAGAATGAGGCAGATCTGGAGGGCCGTTGAAAGCCGGAGTTCCCCGGCATGCGGGCGCTGGCTGGGGTGAATTCGGCAGGTCTGCCTCGCTTCTAGAGTGTCAAGGAAGAACTGGGGCTTGGCTGAGGCTTCTCCACCTGTGGGGGTTTGGAAACGTGAAAAGAGAAAGGTTGGGGGGGCTTCTTGCTAATGCCTCAGCCAGAGTCTCCTAACCAGCAAACTATTGGACCCTTGAAGAAAAACCTCCTCGCTTTCCTCACGCCTGCCCCCACTTTCTCAACAAGCAGATGAGTGAAGTAGCTCACCTAAGAGGGCCAGCAACCAAAGTAGGGAAGACAAACAATAGCCTAGAGTGATCTCTAATGAAATGAATGTGCTCAAAGAAATAAAACACACCAAGAAATAGATTTGACAGATATATCCTGGAAACCTGAGCATAAGAGAGGTCAGTAAGAGAAAAAAGTAGAGGAAAAGTAGTAATTAAACAAGTAATAGGAAAAAGGTATATATGTTAACAAAGATACGATCCTGGAGATTAAAATGTGAGAAAAAAAACATATCTTGTCATATATTTGCCACAATTATAGAGCCCCAAAGACAAAGTGAAATGTGTTCAAATTTCCAGTAAGAAAATAGTAGCTTATTTATTTATAAGTTACACACTCAGTATTTATAGTGGACAGGCAGATTGACCCCCAGACATGTCCATTTTAATCTGCTTAAGTGAGAACATTTTATGTTAGATGGTAAAAGGGACCTGACAGCATAGTTAAAATTACAAACATTACATTAAAATAGATCATCCTACTTTATGTTTGGGGATGCAGTCTAACTTGATGAGCCTTGAAAAGAAGAAACTTCTTGAGGTGCAGTCAAATAGATTCACTGTAAGGGAGAGATGAAGTAATTGGGAAAAATTGGGAGGCTCTGAAGTTTGTGAAGCACTCAGCTGCTCATTTCCAGCCTTGAACCTGATTGAGACCACAACCCACGGAATGCGAGCATTCACCAGACGTTGAAATTGAATAATGGCCAAATACTAGGGAGGAAACCAGATCGCACGGACCTGAGTGCTCATGGGGTGGATGCAGTTGGAAATGTATTCTCCCTGAGAACCTTCTGGTGTAAGCCTGGGCCAGTAACCTGATTTCTTCCTTGGGAAATGTATAACGAAGGAGGTAGGTGCCCAGCTGGACTTCTGACCTGCAGAACTCTGAGAAAATTGATTCCTGTGGTTGAAATACTCAGTCGGTGGTCATGTTTTACAGTAGCAGTAGAAAGCTAATATCGTCTTAAAGCAAAAGTCAACAACTTTGCATTAACCATTTCATATTCTCTACTGAAAGTTCTAAAATGATGGAAATATTTATAGACATTTGAAAGAAAAGTATTGAAGTCAATCCCATATCTCTCTTTCTGTGTATAAGAAAGTTGTCTGAGGAAATATAACGATTGAGTACCCAATCCACTTGGAGAAAATATTTGGGAAAAATAATAAATCTGGAAAGATGAAGAAAGAATATGAATTGAATGGTAAATCATGCAATACTTTAACATGTATGGAGAAACTACTATGTTCCTTGACTCCTTTATGGTATAAAGATAGAAGGATGAGTAAGTAGATTTAGTTAATGTTTTTGCACTTGTGTTACTAGTGGGAGTACAGTCCAGATGGGGAATAAATAATATATAAACAAGTATGTATGTTTTAATGTTAAGTACTGATAATGGCTATAATAATACAACAGAGTGACTATATGGTGAAGGATAGGGGGGTGCAATTTCAGATAGTTTGGTGAAAGAAGGTTTTTACTTTTTATTTTTCAGCACCAGGGCCTGATGCAGTTGTATCCCTAGTCCTTTATATTCTTTGTTTCCTAGGCGAGGTTCGAACTTGCAGTCCTCCTGTTTCAGCTTCTCAGTGTTCTGGGATTATAGGTGGGTACCACTGCACCCGGGACGAAGAGGGTTGTGAAGAGTAATATTCGAGGAGATGACTGGGTGACGCCTCCTTAGAGGTGGCATGATCCAAGATATGACTGTGGGTCGAGCCACTAATATGTAGAGGGGAAAAAAGCTTACTTAATGTGAAAACAGTAAAATAAACAGCCCGATAGGGCAGACTGCATCAGTCAGTAATTATCCAGAGAAACAAACATCACTATATATTGCCAAGCTAAGGAAAACTATCTGAAAACAAAAAAATGAAAATGCGAGGTTTCCCACTTGTAAAGTAGAGGAATCAAAGCAAAAATGGCAAGGTTGGAAGCATCTTGGCTGCTGCCTTTGCAAAATGCCAAGAGCCATATGATCGCTGATTTTGGAGGATCCTGAGTCGGAAGGCACTCACTCCCTCACTCCCATTGCTGGCACCACCTGAGGGAAGTCCTCACATGCCACAGTGAGGAGGCTGTGGGCACAGCCACTGCTTTGGGGAGCACCAGAGCCCAGGAGCACTGGTATCCTGCAGCCTCGGTGGGGCCTTCCAGCATGCCGAGCGGAAGTCAGGACTGCGCTCATCTGGCGTTGCTGACATTGTCTAAAAGGCCAAAAGAAAAGTGACAGGAAAAAATAACTTTTTACTTCCTTGGATGTTTAATTTTGTGTGTCACCTTCATTGGGCCACAGGCTGTCTAGGTATTTCATTGAATATTTTGATATTTGCATCAGAAGGCCTTTTGATGAAATTGACATTTTAATCAACAGACTTCATAGATGTGGGTAGACCACACCAGTTGCAGTTCTGGGTGAAGCAAAAAGACTGGCCGTCCCCAGCTCTGCGGCGGGTGGAGCAGGTTTCTTTTCAGTAGTGGGTCACCAGTGTCTCCAGTACGCCTGCGCCACTGTGAATGTTTTGGGCTTGTCAGCCTCCTTAATTGTGTCACCCAGTTCCTTATAAAAAAAATCTCTTGCTAGATCATATTGGTTCTGTTTCTGTGGAGATCCCTAACATACTTTATTCTAATCCTCCAATTTTCCCACTAAGCCGAGAGAACCTAGTCTGACGTCAGATGACAAGGGAGGTGGGACATTTTTGTTTACAGACATCGTTTACAATACATATCTGAGCATTAAAACTCAGATGTGTAATTGAGAACTTTAAAAAAAACAAAAACTTCTTTGTAGAGATTGTTTGCTAGATCATCTCCATGAACAGAGACTAGGAAGAGATGAACATTTGGCAAAATAGACGGCTTAGAAAGCTATATAGTAGGTACAAATTTATGGGTAAACATATGCAATTTTACACTTTTACTGTGAGCAAAGTAAAGAAAGTGAGAGAAGTGACATATATTAGTCATCATTGTCTTTCATGTAAAGGTGGGTCATTACTTCACAAATATTCCTTCTGAGAATTCATTTAGTAGATAATTTATAGCAATGATGTGGGAATATGGTAGGATAGCTGGAGTGTTACTATTAGTAGAAGAGCTTGATAGCCTTTCCTAAAGGGTCTAGAAATTAAAGATGTAGGTGAACCTTATAAAGCATTATGGACGGTCCTTTAAAGTCTGTAGGTTTCAGTAGAAATGGATATTTAATTAGATGGTAAAAGTGCTCTATGTGAGATGAGTCTAATAATTGAACAACAAAACTAAATTATCTGAGTAAATCTAGGACCCGGGGAACAAGTTTGGAAAAACAATAGCACCCCCAAAATTCATATGGGAGTATGTGCAGTGTGCAGTAGAGAAAGAAAGCTATTTTTCCTCGATCAAACGGGGAAAAAAAGAGTAGCAACAAAGTGAAAGAAGAAACATAATAAACAAAATAATAATTAAGCAGTAAAATCAAATATATCAGGTTTCCTGTTTCCCCAAATATGAAGGAACTAAAATTTCATATTAAAAAGAAAATTGCCTGGTAGTATAAAAATGTTGTTTATAAGGAGTATAAAGCATATGCTCAAAATGGTAAAGTAAGTTTGTGAGAGAAAAACAAGAAAATGGAAATAACAATCCCAACATTCATTCAACATAATTTTGAGTTTTTTCTTGATGGAAAGATGGAGCAGTAAGGAAAATTATCAAAATCCTTGTCTCTGTTGAATTTAGGGAAAATTACAG
The DNA here is from genome assembly GCA_004026905.1 of Hystrix cristata. Classification (NCBI taxonomy): domain Eukaryota; kingdom Metazoa; phylum Chordata; class Mammalia; order Rodentia; family Hystricidae; genus Hystrix; species Hystrix cristata. Next base: position 44,590 of record PVJO010000929.1, on the reverse strand, counting down.
TAAACAAATACTCTATGTACAGTTAATGCAAAGAATAAGCAAAATAAACCTGACCTCAGGATGGAAGCAGATGGGCTACTTTTTTTAGGTGTAGGGTGTTCAGGAAGCATCTGTCTAAAGAAGTGGGATGTGAATGGAGAAATAAATGAAGTAAGTTTCTGAATGATACTTCCTTCTCGAAAAAGGGCAGGCCAAGGAGCAGTCAGTACAAAGAGTGAGCTTTGCTTACTTCTTTGAGGACTATACTTTGAGGATGTTCTAATTAAAAGGCTCTGCCTGCAGGAAGAGACAGACATCAGAAATCCTGGCTGGAAGGTTATCCTGGGACTTCAGGAAGGAGGAAATGGAGGGTTGATTTAAAATGGTGGGAAGGAAGTGGGCAGTGATTGGATTTGCAATCCATTTTAAAGATAGCCACGAAACAGTTTTGATTACAAAGTGGAAGTTACATTGGAGAAGGAAAACATTTCAAGAATGATTTTGAGGTTTTTTATTCTGGGAAACTCTGTGAATGTTTGGGTGCTGTCTTCCAGGATAGGGAGATCTGGAAAGGAACCTAAAGAGGAGGATGAGGAGACTGTTGTGTGTGAGATGCTGTTTAGAGATCCCGGGGCGGGGGGGATGCAATGTAACTGTGTAACTAGAGGAGCCTGGAGATCAGCAGAGTGCTTGGATCCAGGCTTGTAAATGTGGGACCCATCAGCTTATGGGTATTATTAAATCAGGTGAAGGGATTAGAAGAGGCCACCCAGACAATGTCTGTGACAGAAAACAAAGCAATATAAAAATCTTAACATGGATGTAAGTCATGTTGCATAAATACAAAAGGCACTATTTATATGGAGAAATGGTCTCCATTCACCTGTGAGTCCAAAACATTTGGCCACTAAATATGCAAAGTAAAGATGAGAAAAAAATACAGCAAGAAGTTGATTAAAAAATATAATTGCAGCAGAACATTTTTATATAAAGACTCATATTACTAAAATGGATCTGAGAATATTTTTTATTTTCTACTTCTGCAAACAGCCCCTTCTATACCATACAACCCAGATGGTTGTCTATTTTAAAACTTAGTCAATGTCAAAGCTTTTATAGTGTATTTTTATTACCATCAAAGCATTTTCCTACCATCAAGCAACCAAATTCATGCTGAATTTATACATTTCTTAAAAACACCATAATCTCTATTTTTTTCTTTCAAAATTCCTTCTTAATTTTTCATCTTGTCCCTTCTTACTAATTCTTCTCTTGTTAACCTAGCACCTTATTTTGCTAAGACATATTTCTATGTTGGAACTGATTGTTAGAATCACTACACTCAGGATCATGATTCATGGTTATTGTTCTCATGTTTTCCTATCTGTAAATTCTCTGAATTCATTGTATTGTAGTTTACCCTATTTCTTACTCATAATCTTTTCCAATTTATTTTAAAGTATTTTGATTCTTAGTGTTGAGAGATTATTTTACCATTATCTCCTTTTCATAAATGCATTGCTTAAGCTGATTCCGCCCTCTACGTCGGGGTTGTATTAATTTATACTAATACTTTGCTATATTATGTAGAATATTTCTGGCTTTCCCTAATAATTTGGTTTATTTGACCACTCAATCCTCTTTTTTATAGTTTCTGTTAGTACATTGCTTTGCATATATTTTTATAGACCTTTGTCTTTTGTATATACACATTTTTGGTTTCTTTTTAGTTTGCTGGTTTCCTAACAAATTGATTTTAGGATATTCTGAATGTCTCATTTGAATTTCACATGAGCTTTTTCTTTCTTGAGGGCCTTTAGTGGTGGGAAACGACCTTCAATCCTGGCTTCACAATGGTCTTTTATATTGACCATTGAGAGCACTCGGTTTTTCTTTGCTTCAAACAAAATATTCCCTGAAATGTTTTAACATTTCTCCCCAGGATTTTTTTGGCTACTTGTTTCCTTTTCTTTAAGCCTTTTCTATTTTATAATTATAAATTCAGACAGGGCTACCAATGCTGAATAAATAAAAGATTAAGATAGTTTATGTAAAAGCATTTTGTAAATTATAAGGTACTATTCTTGTATAAAATAGCCTTTTGTATTGGTTCGATTTAGGGGAAAGAATCCTAGTTTAGCAGAAAGATAGTCTTGGGTTTTAGTTTTTCAAAGAATCATCACTATTTCTATCTGGAAGGATATTTATTTAAATTTGAAAACCTTGGTCAAAGTGTGTCTTTGGTCTGGGGCTTTAGTTAAATAATAGTCGGTCTGATTTTGGGCTTACTTATTTGCCAAATAGGGAGACAAAAATATAAACTTTCGTGAAAGATTTGAGGCAGTTTTCAAAACAGAAATGAAATTGGATTATTATAGCAGAACAACAAATTTACGTAGTAGCTACTAAATATAATTGTTATATAAAGCTTCCAGGCAGCAGAGGTAGGGGAAAGCATGTAATTTAATTAGCTGTCATTATCAGAAAAAAAGAGAGCGCATACGTTGTTCAATGGAATTGATAGTCCTACCTGCAGAGCTCAGGAATCTTATTCTGCAGGCCAAATGACATGGAGAGGTTCTTTATAATAATACAGTGCAGAAGCACAATATATGTTATTCCTTGTACTAATTTCTGTCATGCCCAGATAGCATTGGTTTTCTGCATATTGGCTCCAAGTTTTACTTATATCATTAGTTTCTTGTAAAATCCCTATAACAGGATAAGGTGTGTCATATTATTCTAGTGTATAGGAAGGACAAGGACAGAAGGAGCAGTCAGACTTTGTTTTTCAGTAACTCACCCAACAGAAATGAGTGTGGGTTCACCTGCCCGCACTTTCTCTTCTTTGTCTGAAAGCAGTTCTTTCAGAGAACAAGGTATTGAGGCACTAATCATGGTGCTGTGCAAGGTTCAACTTTATTTCAGTAGGTAAATTAGAAAAGGTAGAGGAGTGAAAAGGATGCTCATTCACTTTGGCCAGTATTATTGTATTTCCAGACATTTGATAGGAGGACGGAGAGAAGTTGGTCAGCGTCCTTCTCTCTTTCTCGCTCACCGTGACCTGCCTTCCATGTCTCGCCCTTCCCCCAGGTGACCGGCCTGCAGCGTTCTTGTTTCCTTTCTCAGTCTTGATGATTTTGTGCCCTGTATCTTCTGTGTCAGGAAGTAAAACATCTTGAAGCAAGTAGACTTCTCTTTCCTTACACTGAGCATTCAATCCATTCTACTTCAAAAATTCAATTCATCTAACTTTTATCTGCCCTGTCAGTATTCCTGCCAGGCAAACACTAGCTCTTGCTCCGATGATACAGTTTCTCTGCTAACACATTTGCTTTCTTACAATGTATTTTAACAGAGCAGTAAGAATATTCTTACAAGTTTACAGACTTCTAGTTACTTCCCATGCAATTAGGTTAAACAAACAAAACTGCTGTGAGCTGGCCCATGTTTAGTTCAACTTGTACTCACCCTGGACTTGCTCTCCATCACAGGCCTCCTCCCTTCACTTGCTTTCTGATTTTTGATGATATTATGGTGATTCTTGATTTATGGGCTTTGAACCATGTTCCTCTGCCTTGAATGTCCCTCACTTTGTTTTTGCCGTGCTCTAAGTCTCGGCTCATATGTCACATTCCGAAAGAGATCGCTCTTGACAACTCAGTTATGATCTTGAAATGTCAGCTTCATTTTCTCAGGAATACGTTGGTCTTTTTGTTGTCTTCACTTCTTTGCCTCTGTGAGAAAGTTTCTGTTTTTTCTCTTGTGTAAAGTATGTTCTGGAGCTGCGATGTAGCTCCTCAGTGGTAGAGTACTTGCCTGGAGTGTGCGAGGCCCTGGGTTCAATCACCAGTATCAAAAAAATGTTCTGGAACTACTAGGTTTGTATAGTGTGTTCAGGGAAAATATTTGACTAAAGATGGAAAAGGAGAGAGGAAAAATAAAACAGTGATTTTTTTTTAAAGTTAAATTATAAGCAAAGCATTTAGCAGTGAAGGACAATTTATGAGCTGTTTTCCTTTTCTTGTAGCAGCTATGTTTTCAACTTCCACTCAAGCATTTAAAATATATGTCAAAGTTTTAGTGACTTACATTCCAAATGGATAACGACTTGTAGTAAGATAGATGTTAAGTGGATCTTTTTCTTTAGTTTTTCTAAGTGTAAGACACTTAGGAAAAAGAGGATAGCTTAGTCAAAATGTCTTATTCGAAACATTTGTCTTAGTTAATCAGTAGCCAAATAACCATTAGTTATTCACTTGACTAGATAGTAATTTGGCATTGGCTCTCCTTTCAGAGAAGGGAAGGATTGAGAACACAGTGCTTCAATAAACATGATAACTGGCTTTCTTCCTGATTTGTTTCTTATGTGAAGGCATGTCTAAAAGTATCTGAGAATATTTTTATTATTTGACTTACAGGAAATTAGTGGCAATCAGTGAGAAGTTAGTTATATCCCTAGTGCTACCATTTAGGGGTAGAGAGACCCTTGACCAAGTCTTTGAACCGTTCTCCTGTAAGACACTGTTTCAGGAGAGAAAGGAATTCATCAGACCAGCCCTCCTTTGCTAGTTAGTTGTGGTTCTCTAGCTTGCCTCAGATCTTCATTCAGTGTCATCAAAGCTGTGTCTTTCTGTGGCATTATAGTGGCTGATAATGGAGTCCAATGCTATGAGGATAATGTCCTGGATTATAATTTTGAGCTGAATGAATCTCTTATTGATAACACCTAAAGAAAATAGCATTTTTTGTATATCTTGATTTAAAAAATATTTTTATTGGAGATTGAACCTAGACCCGTATCTTTCACCATGCACTAAACTAAAATCAAAATGGATCAAAGATCTAAACATTATAACAGAAACAATCTGCTGGGAGACAAAAGTGGTAAAACTCTTGAAGACATAGCTGTAGGCAAAGATTTTATGAACAAAACTCTGATTGCACAGGTAATACTACAAAGAATCAACAGCTGGGATAACATTTAAAAAAGCTTTTACATAGCAAAAGAAACCACAAACAGAGTAAAGAGACAGCCCACAGAATGAGAAAAATTTTTACCAGTTACTCCTCAGAGGACTAATATCTAGACTATATAAAGAACATAAAAAATCAGGCCCCAGAAATTTAAAATCCCAATCCAAAAACGGGCATCTGAAATGAATAGACACCTCTCAGATGAAGAAATACAGCCAGCCAATAAATACATAAAAAAATGTTCAACATCACTGGTCATTCGAGAAATGCAAATTAAAACAGCACCGAGATTCCATTTCATTCCAGAAAGAACAACTATCATCAAGAAATCAACCAATAAAAATTACTGGTGAGGCTGTGGGAATAAAGGAATGCTTCTCCATTGTTGGTAGGAGTATAAATTGATACAACCATTATGGAAATCAGTATGGAGATTCCTCAAAAAAGTGAAAGTAGAAATTCCATTTCACCCAGCTGTTCCCCTTCTAGGTATCTTCCAAAAAGAATTAAATCATCCTACCACAGTGATATATGTACACCCATGTTTATAGAAGTACAATTTATAGTAGCTAAATCTTGGAAACAGCCCATAATCCCATCAACAGATGACTGCATAAAGAAAACGTGGTATTTATATACAATGGAGTACTACTCCACCATAAAGAAGGATGACCTTGAATCATTTTTACATAAATGGTGAGATTATTTTATTTTATTTGGGGATTGTAAAACACATAGGAGCAATGTTCACCAGGTCATTGATGACACACATAATCATTTCCAGTAATTTTGTTTAGCTTAGAAAGTGTCATTGACCTTCTGAAACTGCTCTTTGAACAAATATCATTGATCAGGAAAACATTGTGATACCCAATGAAATAGAATTAGTTAACTTGGAGAACATGCTACATAAATACTCATATATTTGACATTAAATTACAGGCAGTGACATATACCATGGATAGAAATGTTGGTCCAGTGCTAAAAAGAACCAACCAGCTACTTTTAAAGACTTTGTCAAATATAGCTATAGTTCTGTATTAGAGAATTATTGGCATATAGCATAGATTAGGAAACATATAAATTCATTAACCAAATAGTAGAAAAAAGAGGTTTTTGCAATGATTTCAAGCAGTATCACAAAAGCAAAAGTGCTATCATTTTTTTTTTTTTTTTTGGTGCCGGGGATCGAACTCAGGGCCTTGTGCTTGCAAGGCAAGCACTGTAACCACTGAGCTAAATCCCCAACCAAAAGTGTTATCATTATGTCATAATTGTTTTTGTTGATGAACATGCCATATGAATATTACACTTTGAAAACTGAATAGAAACAAATGATAAAAAAGCCATTTTTTGCTGTAAGAGTATTTCTGTCTGCTCATAATGTATAGTTGCGTGTTAAATTCTGCCTTCTCCTTTATTTTTAATAGTTAATTTTGGACCAATTCTGTTAGAATAAAATAGAGCCTTATTTTATATTTTTTCCTGAAAATGTTGACCAGAGGCTCTTCGGTCTTCTTATATGATGGTAACTGGTAAGATATTCTTGTGGCAACGTGTTAAATGAATATAACACGGTTTAAATTAGCTGACATTTATTTGGTCCCTTTTCATATTTATCATGTGCAAGGACTTTTGAATTGAATATGCATCTTAACGTCTTGACAGTAAAGAGGACAGTAAAAGCTTCTTTTGAAGAGAAGTAGGGTATACATGTGCATTATTTTGTTTTCACAAACTTTAAATATGAAAACCTTTTTATTTGTATTGGCGATTTAAAGCATGAAAGCTAACTGTTTAGATCATCTCTGGGATATTCACTTTCAAGAACTGAATTCATTGAGTGAAATAAATGAGTACACAAAAGGAAATTAATTGCAGATAACCAATGACTTAAAAGTTATAAAATGCTTTAGGACTGAATCTGGTAGCTTTCCTGCATCCCTTATTTCCTCTGGGCAGAGCTGTAAATTCACTTCGATGATTTACAGGAACAGAGTCTTAAAAGTGACTTTCAGCCAGAGACTAATAGCAAGTGTAAATATAGATACTGCTTGGGGCACTAGTGACCACTGTGTGTATCACCAGACTTTCATCACTGACCTCAAACAAAACTCAAATGATATTGTTCTCTCAAATGAAATTTTTTATTTGTGCTTTCAGTCTCCAGGATAATGCTAATTCCATCTTATATATGAAGTAATTTATAATGTGTGTCTGCTTACTGCTAACCTCATTTTTTGGGGGGTACTGGAGATCGAACTCAGGGCCTTGTGCTCACTAGGCAAACGCTCTGCCATTAAGCTAAATTCCCAAACCCGTAACCTCATTTTTATTTGGCTTACATTAAAAATTGTCTTTTACATGTACTGCACTGTGGTAATGATTTTACAGTGTGTTTTAGTGCAAAATTTTGTTACATCTTCTTTACAATCAGTAGAAATTGTTTTGAATTGGTCATCATTTTAAAGCTTTTCTTATCTAGGATATCTTTTTTAAAAGACACAAAGTAATGATTTGGAAAATAAAATATAAACCTAGAGGCAAACAATAGATACTGTGCTTTTTTGTTTTTTGTTTTTTTTAATTTATTATTTTTGTTTTTTAAAAAAATTCAGTGGTACATATTTAAAATCTAAAATATTTTTGAAATTTAAACCTAAAGGAAAATATGGTCCATAGAAATAGTAATGGTTTTATATTATTCTATCACTGGAAAGGAAAGAAAAATATATTTAAAAATTCTCTGAAATTGTAAGTAGGACTCAGCCAGTTTAAGTGACTCCCACTATTAAAGTTAGGAAATTGTGCCTAGAGATTTAGCTTAGTGGTTAGCGTGCTTGCCTCGCAAGTGCAAGGCCCTGAGTTCAATCCCCAGTACCCAAAAAAAAAAAAAAAAGGAACTTTTACATGAATAAACAGTCACATGTGCACAGAGGTCATGAGGGTGTGTGTGGACACATTGTGCCATCCTGTAGATCCACACTCAGTAGTATATGTGTGTGTATACACATGGACTCCCTAGGTATCTCTCCCATACATTTTCTTTTATGTCTTTTTCAAGTTTGTCTTCCTCTATAAAGCATCATTTCATGATGTCACACCTCATGGAGGAGCTCTAGGTAGTCTCTTTCATAATTTTATCAGTTCATTTTATATTTACTTCAGGAAGACACACAATATATAGCACTGTATATTATAGATACTTGCAGTGATTACATTGTAGCTTGTGAATGGGTAGTGTGGTCTATCTGTCCTCATGCACATAAGAATCAAGAGGTGGCTTATAGCCATGAGAAGGATTCTAATCAGAAATTGTTACTAGGTGACCACCAATTTCAAGTATCAATAAATCTGTGCCAGAATCCTTACATATTAATATGGGGGAAATTAGAAATACCTTTCAAGGCGTGTGGTTGGCAGGAATGATTTCTGGAATTGCATGATTGGATTATAAGAACACGATGAGCTCAGTGGGCTAATCATGTGTGGTGTGGCGACTTCGGGCTAGGAAATTGTTCACTCTGTTTCCCCTTAAGAGGTGTCCCCTCTGTCCCCCACTCCACAAGCCAGCTGGCTGCACCTACCTTTAGCACATTTTCACATCTTTCGTGGTATAAATCTTTCTTTCAGTGTTTACTGATACATACAAAAAGACAGCTCTTACAAAACAGTTTAATAAGGATTTTATGTGCAGAATTTGACCTAAGATTTGCTCTCACTGTATGTTTTACAGCAAAACTTCTGTACCTTCATGTTTTCTTCTTCACATTGGATTTAAATCTCTTCCCTGTAAAGAACCTGACGATTATGGGAAAGATAAATTATCTTTGGTCAGTTTCTATGGCTTTATTTGTATCCAGTTGTTTCTCCAACATTTCACTCTAGATCCCACAGACAGATACGCCCTCCCCCCAAAATTTATGTCACTTCTTCCCAAAATCGTGCACATATCTTGTTCCATAGTAGTAAGTACCACTCTTTGGGGGGAATCCAGATATCTAGGAGTCATTCTTAACATGTCCTGTTTGGTTTCACAATATACAATCAGAAATTCTGTAGATTTTTATCTGATAAAGATCTTGCATATGCATCAATTTCTGACTCTCTTATTTTACACTTTCTGGGCATGTCCAACCACAGGATACTTGCTCTCTTTTTTGTGTGTGTGATAATAAAATTATATTTAAAAATAAGTTTCATTGTTTGCATATACTAACTCTATTATATATTTTATATGTATTCCAAGACAATCCCTCTTCATTCACTATGGCCTATGAAGTCCAAAGTTTGGATACTTGTGAAGGGCACTTGTGAAGTATTTTACCTCTACTACATTTGACTATATTCAAACCATTCATCCCTGTCAAATGAAGTGACGTTATTGGAATTCAGATATGGTTGTGTCCCTGTATGCTTAATTTTTGTTAAAAATTCTGAGTTTCATCAGATGCATATGAAAATCATTAATTCACTCTAAATTTCTTCTGTCTTCAGGATCCTGTCTTTTCATTCTCATGTCACACATCTTGTATTCTTGAATATTTTCTCCATGTAGGAGGCCTGTTTCTAGTTTGCTGCTACTTTTATTATTTTTTTCTTTCTCCATCCTAACTTATGCCTTTTAGAAGGGTTCATCTTCCTTCTCTGTAAAATAAAATGCAAATCGTCCTCTTTACATGTAATACTGTATCTCTATTTCACTGTAACCTGACCTACCTAATTAGGTCAAATTCCACTGTAATAGGATATCCTAATCCTACAGGACTCTTTTTTGTGTATATTTATATATATTTATGTTATCGTTTTCTCTAAACTCAAACACCCCAAAAGAAGCTGTTGTGAGAATTGTTACAATACTTCTGCTTTTGACAGTACTGAGTACTGTGGATGACACTTAATAGCATTCAGTAAATAGCTGAACAGATAATGTAATGGATATGATCTGTAATACAGTAAAAATAAAATTAAAAGCTTACATTTTAGCTTCAGGAAAGTGTATTCATAAAATTTTTCCAGGGAGTACAGAGTGGTAAACAAATACTTGCATTTATTGAGGAAGGTCAAGTGATAAAATAACATGTTGCCTTTGTATGCCATTTATTCTTTTTATTTTAAAAATATGAAAATAATTATAATAGGTATGTTGATGTAAAACAGAATCCCTGTTTGCTCAAAAAGTGGATTACTTGGTTAGAGTTAGAGTGCTTAGATTCTGAGTTTGAAGGAAAATGAATATGACTTTACTTGATTCTTCTTTGTACAATGCGATTACTTTTACTGTAATGGTTTTATCTCCTTGTTTTCATCTGGTTTAATCTGTTTTCATCATCTCTCTTATTCCTTTGTCTTGTCTTTTTCTCTACTTCCTTTACAATACATCTTATATTGAGACCTGCTATGTATATTTAATGTTTAGGTAAATATGAATATATATGCAGAGCAACACGTATCCTAAGAAATTCAAACAGAACAAAACATTATAAAACTTATTCTTCCACCGTGAACAGCAACAACCACAATCAGTACAAAAACAAAAAAATTCTATGCTGCTTCCACCTGAATACATTATAATAGTAATGAGTCATGGGTGATGAGTCTATAAAAAATTTACAGATAGTTCAGCATTTTTTTATTTTGTTTAAATCATTCATTAATGATACGAGAGGACTATAAGAAATGCAACTTAACATAATTTTGTTAAAATAAATATATTCTGTAGGACTGGCAGTGGACAGTGTGGAATCCATGTAACCGAAGTGTTTAGTGTCAGAAAAAAACACTTACCTTCTATCATGGTTGATAGAGCTTTAAATAGTTTCTATTTTATACCCTGACGACTCTTTCTAGGCGAGTGAAAGAAATAAAAAATTAGATTAAAAATATATGAATGAAAATGCTAGCTCTTTCTAAGTGGAAGAATATTTAGTTAAAATGAGACTTCAGAAATCAAAATTTATTGATATTAGTTTTTGTACTTGAAATGTTAATCAGGAATTAATATTTGGTTTTAATATATATGCCTCCAGTAATTTACTCCCCAGTGGCGTCTACTCCTTTTTTCAGTTAGTGTGCTTGAGATTTTAGTATATTTGCTTGAATAGGTTCTTTAAATAAATTATTCTTAATGAGACTTAGCAGTATTCTAGTTAACAAAAAGTGGAGCTTTTAATTTTTTAATGAGTCATACAATTTTGAGTCCTCCTTTGCATATGGTGTGCTTAATTTGCTGATCCATGTTTCAAATAATTGTAGTACTTATGGAAAAAATCTGTCCTTTTCTCCCAGCTTCTATGTGATCACAATAACAAAGCTTCTCCTATGTGTTCACTGCTTAGTATGGTTGTGTTGTGGGTCTGTTTGTGCAATCCGTGCTTTGTTAAAAGGGCTCAAGCCTCAGATTTATAGGAAGTTAGTACAGTTCAGTAAATAGGGAGTGAGACCCCTTGAGTCTTGTGACTCTGTGAAAGGAATGGCAGATCTTGCTAAAATGGCTACTTAGGGGTTTGAGGTGGTATTCAGTTGAGATCTAGAGTAGAGATGGAGTACTTATAAACTCTTGCATTTTATGTTGTATCTTTTGATCTCCGTTAAGTACCAAAGAAACAAATGTTTTACCCTCAAGTTTCACTGTAAAATTCACTGAAGGAGTAATTAATCCAGGGCTGTGTATTCCAAGGCATGAACAAAGTTAAGAATGATCCAAGTAATTTTTTGATCAAGTGATCCTAAAATAGTGTTAAAGCAAAAGCTATGAGCTCAGATGTTCAATCACTCCATAAAACTCTAGTCCTTGGAGATACTCTATCAAAACAAATATTTTGGCTCCGATGTTCAGTAAATCCTATAAAAATCAATTAATTGCAATAAACATTAACTGATTACAGGGATCTTAAAAGTGCTTTGATAAAAGACTACGTCTGAGCTAGATTGTCCATGAGTATTTCACTGCAGAACATTGAGACTGCTTAATGTATATACTGCCAAGTTGGATTTTCAGTTGCAGTAGAGAACAACAAACCAAGCACAGGTTAAACTGATGGATAGAAAACTCTTACCACAACAAGCTGTCAAGCAAGCTGTCAAACTAAAATATAAAAAACATTTAAAACCTAAATAAAATATGAAAAAATATCAAGGAAATGAAAGGATCCTTGCTGAATATTAAATACCTAAGTGAGTCCAATGATACAGATTCTCATTTATATCTCTACTATTTTATTTTTCATGACAAACACATAATATCACATTTCTTTTTGATACTGAAAAGATTAGAACTGTAAACAAGTTACTGTCAAGGAGGATGTAGACCAGAATCTGTGGGAATGGCTTATTACAGGAATGTATCAGTCAGTATTCACTAGAGGGACAGATACAGTGGTAGATATGTGAATATGTGAGAGCTTACAAATTGGCTTCCTTGGGCTTCTTACAAGTAAGGCGTGGAAGCGTGCAGAGGGTCTGTCTACAAGCTGGAGATCCGGAGGGCCCAGTCGAAGGTCTGGAGGTCCGAAGAATCCAGGTGAAGGTCTGGAGTTCTAAGGATCCAAATGAAAGTCTGGAGCTCCTCCAAAGGAACTGAAGCTGATCCAAAGAAACTGGGCCAGCTATATCCCTCTTCATTTCCCCTTTATACCATCTAGAGAATGGGCCGCCCCAGCGTGGATCTTCTACACCCTATGTTGTAGAATTGCTAAACCAACTTAGTTAAGCCTCTCTTACAGGTGGACACAATCAATCAACCATCACAACGTATAAATTAATAAAATATAGATTTTGAATGAATTGGGCATACATGCTTTATAGGAATATTAAATTTAACAGTTCAAATTTTGAAATAATTTTACACTCCACCTGCAGCATTTTCGCTAATATTCTTTACCTTGTGTTTGCTTTATTATTATTATTATTATTATTTGCTTTATTATTTGCTTTAACCCCTGATTTCTATAGGTCATACTAAAAAATCAGTAAATTTGCTTTTTCCTTTTCTTTTTCTTTTTTCTTTCTTTCTTTCTTTTTTTTTTTTGTTTGTTTGTTTGTTTGAGACGGGGCCTTGAACTCAGTACATAGCCCAGGCTGACCTCAGACTCCTGATGATACTTCTGCCTCAGCCTCCCAAGTTCTGGGATTACATGTATGCACCAATGATGTCCACTTTATGTGTTGATTTACAGACAAATGCAACATTTTACCCCTCAAAACCTGTATTTATTTCATATAGTTGTCATCATTTATTCAGTCTCTTACACAATGTTGATGGAGTTTAATTAGAGTATGTTGATTCTATGGTTATTTCTCTGCTTTTGGTGTATACTGGTAGTAATTTCTCAGTAGGTATATAGAGATATATTTGAGTACTTGGCATTTGTCTTCTAGTCTGCATAATTCAAATGAATAGTAAATTTTAGAAAAACTGCCGGAGAGCCATGGAATTAAAGCCCTAGAGAATTTTTATTCTGTGACAGCACTATTTAAAATAGACATTAAAATGTATGGCTCTTCATATAAAACCAAATTGCTGTAAGGCGTAAATAGCTATGCAAATTAGTTTGACAGTCAAGTTTAAGCTCATATTGGGAATTTTGATCACAATTATTAAAAAATGAGTATGAAAATGTCAGAAATTCTCTGCTTCCTAAAATGCATTCCATATCAAAGACAGGTTATATTTAACCATCATAAAATATAAAATTTGTAAGTCTCACAAAATTAGTTACATATATAAATGTTAATAGTAATGTGAAAAGATATATATATACAAAGGGAAAATCCTATTGGTTTTTCAAAAATATTAATATCGACATTTTAAATGTTAAAATATTGCTGTGTAATGATGTATATTTTTTACACAGTACATTGAGTTTTAGTAATAGATACATATAGGATATACAGGCTCACTATCTTTTATGTAAGTGAAATTATTTTATTCAGGTAATCTCAGTGATAAGTGATCCTGTAAATCAAGTCGATGTTGACGTTTTGACCTAGAAGTAATGTTTAACCTTTTCTCCCCCCTCTGCTGGTTTGGAAAGTGTTGGTTGTCAGTTTCTGTAAATGATTATAGCAAAACAGCCAAAGGTTGCCTAATGTCAGCACGATTGCTCTTAAGAGTTAAAGATCATGGGTGTATTTTACAAGTTCCTTAACTCTTCTCTTTTGGAGACCTCTCTGAGCACTAGTAGTATTGCTCATTCCTTAGCAGTTGGTGCTTGCAGCCGTCAGAAAGGACTGAATATGTTTATAGCTACTCATTGATCCAGGGATGATTTCCTTTTGATAATGACCCTACTAGCACATCCATAGTAAGGAGGAATAGACATATTTTGTCATTACTACTCACTTTCTGGATAATGCCTGTCACTAAAAGTAGTATTTTTTATCAAATAGAAAATAAACACTTTAAATTTTTTTTAAATAAAACAAAAACTTTGTAGTATTTCTTGCACGTATTTAGTGCTTTTGTTTAACATATTTTTATTCTACTTATCTGACACAGAGGCTGGAAATAAATAACAAAATTATTACTGAATTAATGGAAAATTTTTATGTGCCAGGCATTTTATGGAATTTAATTCTCATAATAGAAATAAAGAAGACAATATTATTACATTTACTTTTCAATTGAGCATGAAGTTTAAAAAGCTTAAGTAATTTACTCAGATCTGTAGAGCAAGTAAAATACTATTGAATATTAATTTATAGTATTAATAGTAGTAGTATATAAGTGGAGGTCATTATCATTTGCTTTAGATTTTTAAAGACATTTTTATGTGGACTAGGATGAAATTGCTTTCTTCTATTTGTATCTGCATTTGCAACATCCACCACAATGTCTTTCCCTAGTAAATGATCAATGAATTTATCACAATAAATGATTAACTCTTAAAATATTAGGAAAACATTTTTCACTCTGAGACATTTTGTGTTTTTATAGCATGTAGTGGTTCTGTATAAATTTTTTACTGTTTAAAAATTAGAGGTTTTTTGGTAATAAAATTATGAGAAAATGCTACTCATAAAAAAGAAAATGCTATTCATTTGCAATTTTCCATTTAGAAGTCAGTCATAATAAACCTGAATAATTTTTATGATCTCAATCCAAAAAGATGAATAAAATGTTTTGATATTACTTTTTATCATCCTAATTTGTTTGCCTAAATGTTTTAAATTTTTCAAGTGCACAGTATTTAGTCAAATGATATAGGATAACAAAAGTTTGTTTCATTCAGATCAACATCAAAGCAGCACTAAGAATGTGGCTCTCTGTAGAGTACTTATACAGCAACCAGGGCTTTCATCCCCAGTACCGCAAAAGAAAAATAAAACATTATCCATTAAAACAAAGATTCTAAGCAAGCTTTAAAATAAATGCATATACATAGCTTTCTTATTAAATTCGAATGGTAGAAATCACAAAGTTAAAACAGCTGTTAATCTCTACCAGCTACCGTTATTTTTTCGCATTATGTTATTAAATTCTTCAGTCACTTTCAACGTGGAATCGAATTATGTGGTTTAACTTAGTCTTACCTGACTGAAAAATTGTATCTCTTTCCTGACAAGGCAAAATAGGATTTTTAAAATTATGAATATGGTTTATTTGAGCACATTCTTGGATTTAGTTTATTAGACAATTGGTGACTATCATTAAAATCACTTGGTACAGATGAAAATAATAACTAAATTTCATCAATTATGATGAAGCAAAAGGATGATTTTTATTTAATAATGGTTCTAGATAATTGCAATTGAACAAAGCAAATAATTTTAAAAATACTTTGTCAATGTTATATTTGAGATTGAAAGACTATATTAAAATAGTGCAGATATTCTGCCCTTAGAATTTAAGTAGCCAGTGCAAATTTTTGTAAAACAGCTTTCAAAACTATTTGGACCTTTCAAGAGAGGTTTTTTTTTTTTTTAAATATAACCACACACAGAGAAAAAGGGAAATTTTTGGAAAAGTGAAGATAAAAGTTAAAATGGAGTCTAGATTACTTGTCTATTACAGACAAATCCATGTCTAATAATAAGAGGAGTTTTTCTCCCATGAAACATCAACTGGACATTTGTGTGAGTGTTAAGGTACGTAGTAACCTAATTGAGCTTAGTGTTGCAGTATTCACCAAGTAGAATGGGCTTACATATCAACTATTTGATTAGTAGACAATTACAGCAACATAGTTTATTCAGTCATTTGAATACATTTTAAATATGTCAGAGACCTTGGAAGGTCAGATTGTAATGGGATTAGATAAATACATCTTATACTTCAATATTCAGTTGTTTTTATTAAAATCATATTTTTAATTATATAACTTTTATGTTACACAAGCTAGGTCAGTGTCAATAAGTAAGTCACATATATTTCATATTCAACATTTTTCAGTTATCTTATTATTTATTCCTAACTGAAACAAATGCTGAAATTATAAATACTGACTACTAGGAGGAGTAATAGCCTGATTGGCTTGCTTACAATATTTCAAGTAATTTTGGTTTAAAGATCGTGGGAAAGCTAAAAGATTTATAGATTGTTACATCTGCTTCCCTTTGCAAAGAAGCATTTATTTTATGCTTTTCTGAGTTACAACCAACATACAAGAATTTCACACATTAAGTGTATGCATTTTGATGAGCTTGAAATATATGTGTACACTTACAATGCCAAAATCGCGATGTACTAAATATATCTATCACCTACCAAAACTTTCTTATGTTCTGTGTGCTGTGTGTGCGTGTTGAGTTCTTGATACGGGGATTATCTTTTTAACCCATTTTATAGTGCACCCAAGAGCGTATCATTCACAATAGGGACTGTGTTATACAGCAGATATCTAGAATTTAGTTACATAAATGTAACATTATTCACATTGAGCAATAATTCCTCATCCTTCCTACCCCTGGGAGCTACTATTCTCCTCTCTGAGTCTGTGAGTGTGACTATTTTAGATAGTTTCCTCTGCAGTTTTTAGAGTTTAAAGTTTTGCATTGAAGTTTTTTATTCATTTTGAGCTGTTTTTTTGTAATGTAAGATAGGAGTCCAATTTCATTACTTAATAGGCATTTCATCTTAGTACTTAATTATAATAGACTCTGTAGTGCAAGCGGTAGTCTTGTGAACATTTTTGCATGCTTTTATTTTTCTCTCATAAATTACTTTTCTATGTAGCATGCTAAAAGGCTTGGTGACTTAAATATAAGATGGGGAGATCTATGTATTTTATGTCTAAACCTTTGTTCATTTAACAAATCTCAATGAACATTATTATGTGGTTGGTACATTTTAAGTGCTCAGGTAACAAATGAAGAAGTGAATGGCTCTGCGCCCTGACTGATCTCCACTTTTTAGATGAATACAGCCAGCAGATACCAACCATTGTAAAGGAATAAACTATTTAAAAAATCATACAAAATAGTACAATATTAGTGCGTATGATGATCAGCATGGGACTCACTGATAAGGTGGTATTTGAGTAAAGATTTGAAGAATGTAAGGGGTTAGTATCAATACTAGTATCTAGTATCTAGGACAAGAAGTTTCCAGCCATTTAGAATAAGATAGCTATGATAAAATAAAGTGTTATAGACTGGACGGGTGAGGCCTTTATTGGGGTTGTGTCTGCATGTTGGTCATGAAACAGTAATGCCAATGTTGTTGGGAAGGGCAAACCACAGGAGAAACAACAGAACATTACCTAAAAAGACACAGTGAGGGGTCAGTATGCAACATACAAAAGAGTAACTTTTCTTACGTCCAGGTTTTTGGCTAAAGCAACTGCAAATGTAGATTTACTGATGGATAGTGGAGAATTTGGGAGGAAGACGTTTAGAGAGACGGCTTAGGATTTGATTTGGACATGTGAACTTTGAGGTGCCTACTAGAAATCCAAGGAAAGGAGAGGTATATAGCTGGTGTGTTTAAGTAATAGCATAGAGGTCAGTGTGACTAGAGGACCCTAAATTGCCATGTGCTATTAGGATTTTTGTATTGAGGACAATATAAGCATATTTAGTTATGAACAGAAAGGAAAAAAAAAAAGATTTGACCTGTACTTTAAAAGGATACCTCAGTTCTTGGGCTGAATATTTAAATATTCTATGCTTTATTTTTTTCCCGTTTGGCTAGAGGGACTACATTTATGTATCACAGAAAGTATTTATTAAGAAAATTATTTATGTTTAATTGCCAGAATTATGTGTATTTATGGGGTATACATAATGCAGTATTTGGATCTATATATGCATCATAGAAATATTCAACCTAGCTAATTAACATCTCCATTACCTCACCAGTTTATCTTTTTTGTGCGTGGCAAGCATGTTAACAAATCTCTTTCAGCAATTTTGAAATATATAATATGTTATTATTACCTGTAGTAATCATGCAGTGTGACAGATCACTAAACTTATTCCTCCACTCTAACTAAAATTTTGTACTCTCTGATCAACATTTTTCTCTTTCCATGTCTCTCTTCTCCCTGTGATCTCTAATAACTACCTGCCTACTATTTGTTTTCAAGAGATGAAGTTTTTTGCAGGGTAGACAGGATGTGAGGCTGCCATGAATCTGTCATTCCAGCTGGACCTCTATCTGAATGTCTTTATAGCTCAACATAGTAAAGGCTACACATGACAAGGTCACAGCTATGTCATACTCAGAGGTGAACAGTAGAAAGCTTTTCCACTTAGGCAAGGGATAACTCTCACCGCTTCTACTCTACACAGTACCAGAGCAGTTAGGTACGAGTGGTTTTGTTTGCAGTCTCCTTTTTTTTTTTTTTTGGTGCCGGGGATTGAACTTGGGGCCTTGCCCTTGCTAGACAAGCACTCTAACCGCTGAGCTAAATCCTTAGCCCCCAGAGCAGTTAGGTAAGAAAATCAAATAAAAGACATCCACACTGGAAAAGAAGCCACAAAATTGTCTGTTTCCTGATGACATGAGCTTATATGTAGAAAACTCCAAGGTCCTCGCCAGCAACCTATTAGGAGTTGGTTTGAGCGCGTGAATTCAATGAAGTCTCAGGTTACAAAGTCTGTGTACGTGTATCAGTCTATAGCAATGAGGTATTCAAAAATAAATTCAGAGAATAACCACATTCATAAGAGCATTAAGAAATCTTTCAATGTGGATTAACTATAACTGTCAATGAAATTAAATATTTTAATTGTTCTTTGTTTATTTAACACAATTTATATTATTAAGATTTTTAGAAGTTACAATAGGTACAGTTGTTGAAATGGTTTAGTAGATTGAGTAATGTGTTTGTCATTTTCCCTGTCGCTTCTCATGAAGACATGGTGTCTGTTTCTACAGTCATTCAATGAGAGGTGACCTTGCGACCTACTTTGATAAGTAGAACAGAGTGGGGAAAAGCTAGATCTTCAGAGGATTGCAGTTTCCATCTTGATCGTTTTGCGATGCTGCTCTGATAACAGCCAGCAGCCAGCCCAGCCTGCTGGAAAACAAGAAGCACATAAAGAACCCAGCCACCCTTGCCCCTGATGAACCCAGACTGTGGCATGCAAGTGAGACCGGAGGAACCTTTCATTCTAGCCAGGCTCTTTAGCT
This sequence comes from Hystrix cristata, assembly GCA_004026905.1. Lineage (NCBI taxonomy): Eukaryota > Metazoa > Chordata > Mammalia > Rodentia > Hystricidae > Hystrix > Hystrix cristata. Next base: position 25,059 of record PVJO010000929.1, on the reverse strand, counting down.
GAATCCAGCCAGAAAACAAGAAGAACTCAGAAAAACCAGAGAAACTTCTTATCCAACCAGCAGAATTATGTGAAATAATAAAATGATTATTGGTTCAAGCCACTGTGTTTTGGGTAGTTTGATCTATAGTAGTAACAAACTAAAACATGCATAAAATAGTCTTGGAATTTGGTGTGTATTATCTGAGAGGGATTTAATCAGTTTTTCTTTTGTCCATTTACCAGTTGTTGGTGACCTCTATGTTCTTTGTATTAAGTATTATAGGAAATAAATATATAAAAGGCATAATTATTGTCATCAAGCTAGATGGTATTTGAATATGGGTGATAAATATTAAACACTAAACATTGGTATCCTTGTAAAACTTTAGCTATGTAGGATATGAACTACATATGCTCCAGAAATTCAGAAGGAATATTCTCATTTGAGGTTCAAGGAAGGCTTCATGAAGAAGGTCATATTTGAAGCAGACTTTGAAAAAAACCTGGAATCATAGTATGAATTCTATATTTTCCAAAGAGAGAAAATCCAGTTGAAAAGAATAGAATGGGCAAAAGTGGGAGTACAGGGGACACATATGGTATATTATGATAAATAAACAAAACACTAAGTGAAGGTAAATGCGTCTGCAATTCTTTCTGTACCAGGTATCTGTTGGTGAATAGACAAACAACATCCAAATTTAGTGGCTCAAATGGAGACATTTATTATTTCTTAAAATTCTTTGGCTGATCACCAAAATAGTTTTTCTGCTGGTCTCACAATTACTCGTTCAACTTCTGAAAAATGAATGATCTAAAATGGCCTTATTTTTGAGTCTGGAAATAGCTGCTCACTTATCTCATGGCCTCCGGGCTGTAGCAAATTTGCTCGTATTATGGTTATCTCAGCTTTTCAAGAAAAAAAAGAGCTGGTAAAATCTCTTAGGACCTAGTATCTGAAACCACATAGTGTCACTTCTGCCATGTGTATTGATCAAAGCATTAGCCCTCTCAGATTCACGGATATGGAGACAGACTTCACATCTCTATGGGATGAGTAGCATCATTTCTTTGTTCTTTAATTTTTATCAGTAGATGTTTTCAGTGCATAATAATCATGTTTATCATGGAGAGTTGCTATATAAACATAATATTTTAATTCTCTTCATTTCTGTAAAGGAGAGATGAAATTAGGGAGATTAGAATTTTTGGCAGACATTAGAAAAAATCTATTGTACCACAAATCAGTGAGTGTTCTTTCATTAGAGAATTCATTGACATTTTTGAACCTGAGTTTGAACTGTATCCAATGTATTTAAATAATGAAAATTTGAATATATAACTCCATTTTATCATTTCATAATCCTATGGATCATGCTATGCAAGAAATCTCTGTTTACCCTAATGTTAGAAAATTCTGTCATACATTTCTTGTAGAAGTTTTATATTTTGGAGTTTCACAGTTAGATCTGATTCATTTAAGGTAACTTTTGTATATGGCATGAGATATGAGTCTTTTTTTTTTCCTTTTAGCATGTAGACATCTCATTGTTCCAGTGGGCTTTCTATTTTATCTGTTCATCTATTTATCTATATTAATACCCCAGTCTTGATTACTATAGATTTATAACAAATCTTGCAGTTAATAGTAATCCTGCAACTTTGCTCTTTTCCTAAATTATTTTGACAACTAAGATTAATAGTATTAGATTATTATTTTCCATCTTGATTACTATATATAATAAATGTTGCAATTAAGTAATATTAATCCTCCAACGTTCTTTCTTTTACTAAGTTTTTTTTACCACAAAGATTAATATTATTAGGTCTTTTAATTTTCATTTGCGTTTTAGAATCACATTATCAATTCTAAAAATTAAAACCTGAGATTTTGATTGGAAATGAATTTATAGGTCAGTTTAGAGAGAACCGACACTAAGTCTAGACTTTCGATCCAGGTGCACTCTTAATTTTCCCACTTAATGTAAACATTTGAACATTTCAATAGCAATAATTTATAGTGTTCAATCTTTAATGTCTTTTTTCAGATTTGTCCTTGTGTAATATTTTGATGCTACTGTTAATGATATTTTTCTAACATCAATTTCTGATTGTTTACCTCTAGCGTAAAGAAACACGGTTGACTTTCATATATTTATCTTTAATTCTGTAACTTTTTTTTTTGCCAAACTTGTTTAATAGTTGTAGTAATATATTTGATTAGATTTTCTACACAGATCATCATGTGATCTCAGACTAAAAATAGGAAGATAGTTCACTCAAAAAAAAAAAGCCTAGAAAGACTAGAAAGACTGAAAACTAGGAAGCACAGGAGGCATCTAGGAGGCTTCTCTGGTAATTTAGGGCTGGATAACTTACGTCTGAATTAGGAAATGAGTATTCTGTCATCAGTGGTTGATCTTCTATGTATAGTCAAGCAAAATACAGTAAGCTCTTAAATAACATTAGAATCCTTAAACGTAAGTAATTTAATTTAGTTATCTTCTTTTCTGTACATTTTCTAGAGAAATGTAACAGTTGTTAAATACATCTTATTTTAGATAAAATTTAAAAAGATCCAACTCCATCAAAATAACTATTACCAGAGGTTTCTTGTCTTTGGTTTTGTGAGGTGACATTGGAATAGCTTCATAATTAGCATGGCAATATTGCATAGCAACTGCTGAGCAAATAAACTGATAAAAAAATCAACTCACTGATTTCGGGGTGCTTGTGGCTTACACAAAACTCCAAAGCAATTTTGTTGAACTATGTTGGAGACTTAGAGCTAAAAAAATGAAGAGTTATTACTTCAGAAGTAAAGTGGTAAACACCCTACTTTCTCTCTTCATCTATCTACCTACATACCTACCCTTTCATCTAAATATTCATGAGCGGGGCCGGGGATTTAGTTCAGTGGTTAGAGTGCTTGCCTAGCAAGCGCAAGGCCCCGAGTTCGATCCCCGGCACCAAAAAAATAAAAAATAAAAATAAAAATAAATAAATATTCATGAGCTTATATTTTGATATTACAAAAGAAGATTTAACACAATTGAATACTTTTGACATGTAATTTAGACAAATAGAAACATATATAAAAAAGCTAGAAAAGGGAATTCTGGTATTTAAACATTGAATAATGTTTTTCATGCTTGTTATAATTGTGCTGCCTACTTGTAGAAGAAGCTATAGTGGGTGTCTAAGAGCATACACTGAGCTTTTGAATAACTTTGTAGAAGCCTAACTTATGTACCATCAAATTCATGCATTTTAAGTGTAAATTCAATCATATTTTAACATATTTACAGAGTTGTGCAGCCATTACCACAATCCAGTTTTAGAACATTTCCATCACCACATTTCCACTGTCACTCCCAGGAAAGCACTGATCTGCTGTCTGTCTTTTTTGCAAGATTCCACATAAACAGAAACATGTGTTCTTTTGCATCTGACTTCACTTAATAAGTTTTTTAGGTTGATCTGTGTTGTAACATTTATAAATCAGTAGTAGATTCCCCTCCCTCCTTCCCTTCCTTCTTTCCATTCTTTTTGCTTCTTTTCTTTCATTCCCTCCCTGTCTCCTTACTTTCCTAAATAGTATTCCATTATTTCATTAGTCCATTAGTCCTGCCGTAACAAAATGCTTGAGCCTGTGTAGTTTATGAAAAGCGCACACTTATTTCTCATAGTTTGAGGCACTGTGATATATAAGAGCAAGGTGCCACAGACTTGGTGCCTGGTGAGGGTCTTCTGTGTCCAAGATGGTTCCTTGCTGGTAGAAAGTGGAAGGGTAAAGAGAATCCTAGCTTGTTCTTTGTCATCATTTTATAAGATCACTGTTTCCATTCATGAGGCATTGGTTCATAACTTAATTTTTTTCTAAAGACTTTATCTCTTAATATGGTTACTCTGGGGTGTTAAGCTGCAAAATGAATCTTGTAAGTGGTGACACAAACATTCAAATGATAACATTTTTATCCTTGGTCTTTCAATGTTCTTGTCCTTCTCACATACAAAATACATTTATTTTAATCTTTTTTTAGCCTTTTTATTTTTTAGGTAGTACTTTTAAAAAATGTTTAAATTTTTTGGTACATTTTAGATATATATAGTAATCATATTCATCATAGGGGTTTTATACCTGTATATGTTATATTTTGATTTTCTTTTTTCCCCTTTCTCTCCCCTTCCTTTGATGACTCCTCCTCTCATTATTTACAACAGTTTTGTTTCTATTTCCCCTATCTTTTGGGGTTTTCTTTTCTTTTCCTTTTCCCTTAGTTCCTTTCACTCTCCTCTTTCCCCACTCCCTCCTCCCTTTTGAACACTTACTTTCTATTTCACAATATGTATTGTACATTTTGGTCCTTAATTATACTTTCAGTTTCTCATACCAGAGAAACAATGCGATATTTACTCATGTGTGTCTGATTTATTTTACTTAAAATTATGTTGTCGAGGTACATTCATTTACCTAGAAGTGTCTCATTTATCTTATTTTATGGCTAAGTAGTACTCTGTTGTCTAAAAAAAACCCCACATCTTCTTTATTCATTCATTGGTTGATGAGCATTTGGGCTGTTTCAAAGATTTAGCTGTTAAGAACTGTGGTGCTATAAACATGGGTGTGCATGTATCACTGTGGTATGATGCTTTTCATTCTTTTGGGAAAATTCCAAGAAAGGGAATAGCTAGGTCAGATGGGACCATCTAGTTGTAGTTTTCTGAGGAATGTCAACCCTGATTTCCAATGATTGCATTAGCCTATTCTCCTACATGTAGTAGAGGACAATTCCTTTTTCCCCACATCACCACCGGAATTTGTTATTGGTTGATTTCCTGATAATAGCCATTCTTTGTGGAATGAGATGGAATCTCAGCATTGTTTTATTTTGCATCTCTTAAATGACAAGTGATGTAGAACACTTTTTCATATATTTATTTGTCATTTGTACTTCTTCACCTGAGAAGTATCTCTTCATTTCAGATGCCTATTTTTGGATTGAATTTTTAAATTTGGGGAGTTTGATTCTTTTCAGTTCTTTATGTATTCTAGATGTTAGACCTTTATCTAAGAAACAGTTGCCAAAATTTTTTCCCCACTCTGTGGGTTGTCTCTTCACTCCCTTGGTGATTTCTCTTGCTGTGCAAAAGCTTTTTAATAAGATGAGTTCCCAGTTGTTGATTCTTTGTACTGTTTCCCACATGGTCTGGGTTTCATTCATAAAGTCTTTGCCTATACCTATGTCTTCAAGAGTTCTTTCTACCTATTCTATCTTACAGCAGATTTAGTGTTTCTGTTTTAATATTTAGATCATTGATCATTTCGATTTTAGTTTAGTATGTGGTGAGATTATACTACAAAGCTACTATGATGAAAAACAGCATGATACTGACAAAAGAACCCAAAAAAGAAAAAACAAAAACAAAAACAAACACACACACACACACACACACACACACACACACCAAAAACCAGACCTGAGGATCAATTGAATGGTATAGAAAATAACCCTCAACATGCTCAATCACCTCATCTTTGACAAAGGGGCCAAATACCTTTCCTGGAAGAAAGATACCCTCTTTAATAAATGGAGGTGGAAAAACTTTAGCCTTAGCTTTTGTAAGACTAAAGCTAGACCCATTTATTTTATCTTAATTGCCCCAAAAATGTTAATATGTTTTATTACTAGGTATGTCCCCAAACCCAACAATGTAAACATTAAATCCTGAGGTTTGAGGATAAATTTCTTTGATTCCCATCATAACTTTGGGACACACTGAGCAAGGGCTGGAATCCAAGGCCTTGAAAAGTCCCACTCCTATGGCTTTTCTGGGAACAAGTCACACAGTTGCCTTCCCATGTTGGGGTTTGGTGGCTGTAGCTCTCTTGCTCTGGCATTGTATACTGTGGCTTGCCAAAGGAGTCTCTGGGGAGGTTGCTGATACAAGACACTGCCCTAGCTGGGGCTCCACCCCTGTGACTCTTCTTTCTGACTCCATGGCTCTCCAGGACATCTTTTAAATCTAAGTAGCATCCCTTTGTGCATGCACTCTGAACACTTGCAGAGTTACCACTATCTGGATGCTGTGAAGTTAACACTTGTTTGCTCTGGAACAGCAGCCCAAGCCCCAGCTGGGCCTTCTGGGGATGCCTTTGTGCCCACGTGAGCCATACTTAAAGAAGCTGAGGAATACTGTGCAGGAACGCACAAACCCAGAAGACTCACAAGCCCCCGGCCCCTCTCTTGAGTGCATTTTACTGCAGGTACTGGCACTCTTGGCCTGATAGGTGTGGCAGTCTCAAAGAGCTCTCAAATGCCTTCATTCCATTGTCGCGATGCGTAGCATCTGGCCTCATTGGATCAGACTAATCTCCCACTCTTGGTGTTTTCTCTTGAAGACCATTTTTATTCTACACAATCTGGCCAGGCTGAGAATTTTTCAAATTTTGTGTTCTGCTTCTCTTTTGGTTAGAAATTCCATCTTTAATCCATTTCTGTCTTTTCTCAATTTAGCATACTGTCAGGAGATGCCATTCATACCTTAAATTCTGCCAAATATTCTAGCACATCTTTCTAGCTATGTACGTATTGCATATTCTAGCTATCTTTGTGCATTACCCATGAAATTTAGACTATTTATTTTACATGTTACTCAAATATAGCTTGTGATATTTTGGTTAACATTTTTAGCTAGCTTTTAATCAACATAAGACTATCTCTGGTTAGTAGTCTCTGATGAAAAGAAAACCTTAACTTACATTTTTTTTCTGAGAAAAACATTATCATGTGTGAAAGAGTAGCTATTAAATGGCTTGATGAAATGGCTTTTGTTTCCAGAGAATAATAATGAGAAGTAATGTATTCAGTTTGCACATTTTAATTCTAATGCATATTTGTTTCCTTAGCATTTGTGGAATCCAACATCTGGAACGAATAGGAAAGAAACTGAATCTCTTCGACTCCCTCTATTTCTGCATTGTGACATTTTCCACTGTGGGCTTCGGCGATGTCACTCCCGAAACATGGTCTTCCAAGCTTTTTGTTGTTGCTATGATCTGTGTTGCTCTTGTGGTTCTGCCAATACAGGTAAAAATAATCTCGTGAAATTTTATAGAAATGTACAGCCTTGTGTAAAATTGAATATTTTGCATTTAATAAGAGATATAAGGTGGTTTGTTTAGCTAACAGCAATGTACTAACAGATGGTATTAGTGTATTTAATTATTGTAGAGTATTTAACTATATTACTCATGTGAAAATAAAACTGTAAATTCTAGGATAATAGACTAAAGAAATAAACCTATGACCAATTCATTTTTCATAATTCTTGGAAATACACCTAAAAACCATGAACTGTAATGCCTTGAAAATTAATTATCTATGTTGTTCAACTAAGCCAAAATGTGAATATAATATGTAAACATTACGCAGCATTCTGGGCAGTAATTAAAGAGGTTGCTGGGGCAACAATATCAGTGTGACTAAAGATAAGTAGACTCAATCACCAACTCTTTCATGTAACGAGCTCTGGGTGCCCATGAGTGAGCAAGTCGGAAACAAGATGTAACCAATGCTAATTAAACTTGTGTAATCTTTACGCGACTTTGGCCATAGAGTATTTAAATGTTCCTGTGTATGTACAAAGCTGACTTTCCCATTCTTCTGCCCTCCTTTCTGGCATTCCTCCCTCGGGCCCTCGACTGTACTCAGGTTAGGACTCCTGCACAGTTGTAGTGCAGCCTTGCGTGTTGTGGTGAGGTTATCTCAGCAAAACACAAGAAATGAATGTGGCCAAGTACATGTGAGTCTTTTCTGTATCATTCAGCTTGTGACTTATCGTATCATACTGGACATAGAGCAGATGCACAAAGCTATTAGTGACCTGATATAACATAGTCATAGCAAAATCATATTAATACATTTCCTTAAAGACCTGAAGCCCCTGGGGTACATTTACAACCTCTGCAGAAATCGTGTAAGTCAATGAGTTTATCTAAGACATTTTATACACCTCATGGTAGGCTACTGAACTGTTTTTTGTTTTTTAATTCTCATGTCTGGTGTTTTTCATTCACATGTGGAAATACATTGCAGTTTGAACAGTTGGCATATTTGTGGATGGAGAGACAAAAGTCAGGTGGAAACTATAGTCGACATAGAGCACAGACTGAAAAGCATGTTGTTCTGTGTGTCAGCTCCCTGAAAATTGATTTGCTCATGGATTTTTTAAATGAATTCTATGCTCACCCACGACTGCAGGTATGTTTGAATTGTGCACCATGTTAGATCGTACCAAAATATTGTCAACGCCAATTAGCCAATGGTGAAGCCTGCAGTTCTGTAGGATTTCTCTTCATACAGCCAAATTTAGAAAGAATAAATGAAGAACTATAAGTATAACCAGGAACATAGAAAAATGCTGGAAGAATAAACAGTGTCTTAAATCTCCTTCTGTATCTACACTAAAAGACAGATGGAATCATGTTAATGCTGGAATGAAAAATTTTCTTTGAATTAAAGAATTGCTTTTTTTCCCTTGGGTAAAGCATAAATGATAGTTTTATGAAACAGTGAATTTTTAACATAAAATATAATAAAACAGTGAAGAAACCGTTTCAATATCATCTGCTCACTTGAATACTGCAGACTTATATGAAGTATTAGTTATGGAAAAGTGGAAGTCTAGAAGTTCCATTTCTGGGGGGTTTGTATATTTCTTGGAGTATAACTAGGCACTATTTATAAGAGCAGTAAATGACCAACAGACAATAATAGATGAGAACATGAAATCACCTCTTCATTTTTTAATGCAGATGAGGTCTTTGTACTTCTACTTTTCAGGATTCTGGGCCAATGTAGATTTAGATGGTCTTATTTCTTGCTGATGTACTCAGTCCACTTCAAAAAACAAAGAGTTGTTTGTCTTTCCTCAATAGATTCGTGACGAAAGATTGAATAATTCCAGATAAAGACATTGCAGAATGTATTTAGTTTTCCTTCTCATTTAGAGAGTTGTGAATGTTTTAGAGACTTTTTAAAATACTATAATTTTATATTTTTTAAATTGAATTTATTAATGTTACTTATATAATGTATTCCTTTGACTTTATATAAATTAATTTGCATTCTTCATTCATGTCTTAAATTTTTAACATTTTTCATATGTTCCGATTTTTCATTATAAGCCATCAAAGAAAATCTATTTTGGGAAAAAATTTGATTCTAAAATAATTAACTTTGTCTAGGATGTATATAGAGAAGTCTTAAAAGTCTGAAAATTTCACTAAGTATATTCCATAGCAATAAAACAGTGACTGTCTACCAGAGAATTTCTGTTCTTATAGATTAGCTTGCTTAAACCACTTCATCATTTAGAATACTTTTATATTTTCTCCAAAGTACCATATACTTTAAACATTTTGATTTCAGGCTCTTTTATTTACTTTGTTAGTATTTTAAGTGTTTTTGTCAATTCTTACATGAATGTTCATCAGAAATGATTGAAAATTACCTGTTCGTAATGTTACCAAATGGTATATAAATCACCATCATAGTTTTTATGCTTGTTTGTTCCCTTCTTTCTTTCATTTTCCCTGCTGATGAAGGAACCTAGTTTCACCTATGCTGGGCCAGTGCTCTACTCTTGAGCCCCTGCAGCGTAGATTCCAAAAATGAAAACTTGAAGTATGAATTAATTCTTAAACACTTCCAACTGGTATTCAATGTGTATTTTAGGATGAGTCTTTAATTATAACTAAACACCTTATAGTTGAAATAGTATGCAGAGTAGGATCACTGGTTGCTTTTCCTTTATAATACAAATACATTATAAATCAATCAATGATTTTTGAGATTTACGTATGTCGAAGTTTTATTATACTGTAATGATATTTAATATATGCCTAGGTTTTAAATATGCTTGTTTTCAGTAGTAAGGATTGAACCCAGGGCTTTCATACTGAAATACATCCTCAACCCTTTTTCTATTATTTATTTTGAGGCAGGGTCTCAGCAAGTTGCTAAGTTGCCCAGCTGGGTTGGAACTTGAGATCCTCCTTCCTTAGCCTCCCTGGGTGCTGGGATTGCAGGCGTGTGACACTATGCCTGCCTTACATGTAAACTTTTATATATTAGTAGGAGTTTACTACAATTTATCATTCATGTTTCAAAATGTTCTTAAGTGTTTTACTTGCCTATGCAGGATAAGATACATCATTATTGTTCCTATTTATTACCCATTTTGTTTTGAATAGGATTATTATGTGGTGATTTTGTGTCCTACTGAAATGGATGTGCAAGTTCGAAGGGTACTACAAATTCCAATGTGGTCCCAAAGAGTTATCTACCTTCAAGGGTCAGCCCTTAAAGATCAGGACCTACTGAGAGCAAAGTAGGTATCCTTGCCTATTTTCTATCTTGCAGTAGTTTTGAGTGCTTAGTATCTTTTTTTTTCACTATCAAATTTTACTAATTTTCAGTGTTGTGAGATTTGTTTTGGTATGTTTGTGTATGGAAGTTAACCTCAGTTCTGTTGCTGGTCAAATTAAAATGTTAAAAATACAAAGTCAGGGTATTTACTCACCTTTTGCAGTGTTGTGTTGGGACAAAGATGGTCAGCACACTGTGTTCCCACTGCGAGAAGTGCGACATGCTGTAATGACCTCAGTCTTCAGAAATGGGCAGAGTTGCCCACACTCACTGTTACTAGAGTAGGCTCTGAATTCCTCAATGATGCTTTCATTCCACAAATCAAATCTTGGACTGAGCATTATGTGAGCTATCAAAGTAGTGATCTAGGGTTTAAATTTAAAAAGTTAGCAGTATTTACTAAGCAGATAGCACTTACATCTCTCGTCCCCTCCCTGCCCCTGCCCTCCTTTCCCCTCCCTTCCCCGTCTTTTTATTTCTTTCTTCTGGATTGGCTGTATAGGTGTATATTTGTGTAATATGTGTGTTTATAATTGTGTGTTCATATGCAAGTTCTCTGCATTCACACACTTTGTGTGTGTGTGTGTGTGTGTGTGTGTGTGTGTATGTATGTGTGTATGATGGCAAGAAGGAAAAGAATAGAAGCAAAGCAAAATGCCAGTTTGTATTGCTTGACCGTGCAAGCAATGACTGGATAGCCTAGTCTAGGATAGCCTAGAACTCTGAAATTACATCTGTTTTACAAATATTAAATCAATTTAACTTAGGGCTTTTTCAGTGATTTTATCTCTGAAACAAAAAAGTTACCCCAAACTACCAGCATGTAATGAGTGGTACATAATTGATTTAATATTTCTGAGATTATGTGAGCATTTTTGTGGATTAGCTATTTCATATAAGCTGTCATTGTATATAAGAGAGTTCTGTAAATCATCAAATGTCTGTAGTACCTCAAGTACGTCCATGCTGTGGGTGTTCACATTTGCTATCTATACCATGACGTGGGTGCCCTAGAGGAATAGTCATTTAGATATTAGTTTAATCTGGACCTTTACATTCATTTGTGTGGATAATTAGTATGTTTAATTTATTGTATAAATTAAGTTCTTCTCAAAATAAACATGGGTAGTATTTCTGTGTGAATTTGTGTAACTGTGGAAACTTTTTTTCTGTCTAAGAAATTAATCTGAGCTGTTAGTACCTAAACTGGAAATTATTTAAGATTAACATAAATAGTTTATTGTTAGTAGTATTGAAGTGATTTCTCAACAAAATCGATCACATTTACAGGAAATATGCCATCATAGAAATGAAAGAGAAAAAGAAAGTGAGCAAAGATAAGGGAGGTAGCCAGCTACTAATATTCCAAAAGCTGAGTTAAGAAAGAAGTTAGTGTGATAGAGTATCCATTTTTATGTTCATTTCTAATCCTAATTTCATATAAAAGATTTGGGATTTAATGTTAACTAATACATTCTTCAACACAATTCCCCATGCAAGGAACAAGGAGTAGAATTCTCCAAACAAGTTCCAAAGGTCAGTTGCATGAGTTTTGAATTGCTTTGTTGAAAATAGTATTTAGAAAGTGTTATCTGATACTCATATTATCTTAGTGCTCATGATTCAGTATTCTTCAGAAATGTTTGGTTTGGATTAATTTCATGGACATTTTATCTTTCTATAGAAAATGTTTGTTAGAAAGAGTTTATTTTACCACAGTGTACCAGAAAATTAAATCATTGTTCATTTTGAAAATAAATGTACTTCTGCCTGTAAGATATTATGTATGAAGCCCTAAAACATACTTCTTTATCCTTTGGGTTAAAAAATAGAGTATTTTAGCATGAGGGGAAGGGGTTTGGAACAAGACAATGAATCATCTCTAGGAAATGTGAATTTACAGTAGAATTTGATTTATGAATACGTAGCATCTCTGTACCCTCTCATAGTTTACATGAAGCATGAAGCTGAAATGTAATTAATCATGAAATATAGGTCAGTAGCCCTTCTTAATTTGTGCACAGCTTATATATGAAAATATATAATCAGAAAAGACAAAGCTTTTTTTTACTTCATTCAAAAACTACTGTATATGTGTATGTGTGTGTGTATATGTATGTCTATATACATTCCAGTTCCAACAAAAAGTTTTGTTCAAGGTCAAATATAGTCATGATCTACTACAAATTCAACTTTCATTTAAGCTAAGGATACACATTTTAACATGTGCTATATGGACCAGGGGTTAAAACTCCAAAGGTTTTCAGACCATCTAGCTATTTCAGCGTGAGACTGTTTTGTTTTTCTATCTGTATTTAGGATGGATGATGCCGAAGCCTGCTTTATTCTGAGCAGCCGCTGTGAGGTGGATAGAACTTCGTCTGTAAGTTTCTAAAATCTCCTTTAGTAAATTGTACTTTCCACACATTAGAAGGCTTTTGCTAATTTGATTTTGTAAAAAAAAAAATTACCAATAATAAATATTGGCCAATTTAAAACTTTACTAAAGGGAAGAAAATATTTCTTAGCTATATTGGCCATAACGTAAGATAAATTGTGCTGCTGTTTGTTTCAAAGAAAGTGTTCTTGAAGCAAATGTCTACTAATCTAGTTTAGTATTGATCAAAATTAAAACAGAAGTAGGCCATTTTTATTGTGTGTGATAAATATGTCCTACATATGTAATTTAAAGTGGCCTCAATTTCCTCAACTCTGAAGCAAGGCAGATGAATCAAGCAGTCTGCATTAGAGTCAACTGGAGAGTGTCTAAAAAGTGTACATTTGTAGAAACTCTGCTCAGGATATCTTGGTAACAAGCAGACATCTGTATGTTTTAAAAGATCCCCAGATGATTATGAAACACATCTAATTTTTATAACATTTGAGTTACAAGGTCTCTGATGTTATTTTTTAGGTTTAAAGATCTAAAAGCTTATAAATTATTAAATAATAACTTCTTTCTTTAAAAATCGATTGTAATTATACTTTTAAAAATGCTTTATTGTGTTAAGTACTGTTGTGTAAAGCATTTCGAAGCCAACAGGCTGATCTGTAGCTGTATCTGTGGTGCACAGATAAAGGAGAACACTTGATAGCTTTTGTAGAGATGAGAGAAAAGGCAAAATATGTGTAGATGTTTTTTGATCGTTTCTAGATGATCAGGTAGACACACTCTTCTAGTCTATGAATCTTGAATGTGGCAAACTCTGTGATTTCCTCACTCTAATTTACCAGAGCTCCTTAGTCATTTTTATAAATTTGAAACCAATGGTCTCATCTTTCATTTAAATAAGGCTGCTATGGGTCGAATTATTTCTCCATAGAATTCATATGTTGCAGTATCAGCCACCAATGTCTTAGAATGTGAGATGATATTTTAGAGGTAAGATTTTGGTGATAATGTTTAAGAGAGATAATCTTTCATATTTATGAAGTGATTAGTATGAGGCCTCATCCAGTGTGACTAGTATCTGATAAAAAAGGACCTGTTGAGAGAGCTGTATATATAGGGAAGTCCCCAAATGAACATGCAGTAGCCAAAGAGATAGGCCTGGTACAGATTTTTCCTCACAAATCTTACATGGAACCAACCCTGCCAATGCCTCAAATTCCTACTTCCAGCATCCACAGTTGTGAGACACTAAATTTCTGTTGTTTAAACTTATCAGTTTGGAATACTTTGTTATAGCAGCCTCAGAGACCTAATAGTTGGTCATGAACCCAAAAAGTGATGGGAAAAGTATTAAAATACTATTTTTTGAAAAATTTATATGTTTTAAAAAAGTACTACTCTTCCTTTTCCACATTTAATGCTCTAATTCAGACCATATCATTTGAACACTGTGTCAGTAGTTCCTTAATTGGTTTGTTGTAATAGCTGCTCCAAAAATATTTACAGAAGACATGAGTTTGAACTGAAACTAATCATAAGTATTATGTTCTCATAATTATTGGATTTTTATGATTGTGAATATTGTACCCTTCAAGTGGGAAGTTTCTTTGAAAATACTTGCAGTCTTTCAGTAAATTTAATGCTTTCAATCAGTAATGGAAGTATAAGCATTGGGAAATCAATATGTAGTATCTTCTTAAATCCCCTTTCCAATGTGAATTTGAGAGCTTCTACATAACAAATGCGTACTATTTCTTCTTGGCACTCTACAAAATTTATAGGAAGTGAATAAAGAGATTTATATCCTTAAAAACAAAGGGTTTGCTGGCTGAGAAAATGCCAGTAGAATTTCGAAAGGTAGAGAGCAGATAGGTAGAGGAGAGACAAGTGACTCTGCCAGAAGGAAGTTGAAATTAAGGTCGCGAGAGCAAGCAAATCAGAAGCAGTCTGTTTTCTGCAGTAGAAATTCAAAAATCTCAGAAAATAGAGAGACCATGAGAGTAGGGTAAAAAGTACAATTAAGTATTTGAAAAACAGTTAAAATTCTCCAAGAGAGAGAGATATCTTCAATTTCTCCACATATTCAATTACCAGTTGCTTTCCCAAACCTGGAAAAGAGGTTTACTGTTTGGGTAATTGGATCCAGAGATACTCTCTGTGATTGGAAGTGAATAAAGAGATTTATAAGAGACAGAATTAAGAAATGCCTAATAGATTAGTAAATCATACTTCTGCTTTTATCTGTCCACCGTTTCTAGAGGTGGTTGGCACGCAGCTCCAAAACGTCGACGGAAGGGGAAGAACCACCCTGATTATGGGTAGCACCATGTAGTAGGCTTCACCTTGAATGGAATGAATGGGGAAGTCAGACTTCCTTGGAAAGCTCCAGTTTGCTTGAGTGAGGCAACTTTGCTATTGCCTTTGCTTATAGACATCAGATTCGTTTCTTCAGCCTTTGAATACATACTCCTACCCACCACTCTCCAGGAAGCTTGTAGGCCTTCCGTTTAGTATTTGTGTTGCATCAGTGGTCCCTCTTGTTCTGCGGCTTCCAACCTCTTGGACTGAATAGCTGCTGGGTCCTCTGTCTTTGACCAGTGTGCACTCTCATGTCTCTGATCCTTTTCTAATAAATATAAATTTATGTAAATATATATTTGTCTATATAAATTTTATTCCCCAATTGATTCTGTTCCTGACAACCCTAACCAATACACTCTTCTTTCAGAGACAATTTATATTTGACTGTCCAGGTACATGCTAAAATTAGGAAAACTGAGAGCAAGCTGACTTGCTGATTGTCTCGTGCTTCTCCCGGATGGTACTGAGAACCTTTGTGGCCAGAGTCACATCTCTAGCAACACAAAACTGGAGGTATTTTCTCTGGGAGAATGGTCTATCGCAAGAGAAAATATCCTCTGTGTGTGTGTGTGTGTGTGTGTGTGTTCATATAAAGGTATAAAATCTGGAGTTCCCCAGTGCAATATAACAGACTGACCACCCATCAGTAAAATTTGGTTGGAAAAGCTCTCTGTAGTCACTCAGGTTCCTACCTCATTTGAATGCTTCCCTCCTAATATATTCTAATATCAAAGACTACCAGACATTTGAGAGAATTACTAATGGGAACAAGAAAGAATGAATAAAGAGAACACATGTAGAAAAGAGAAATGAGAAGAAATAGAAACAACAACATATAGTTCTGGGTGAAGAAAATCACTTTTGAAATATATACTTTGAAGATAGCTGCATTTAATAAATATCTTCAGAGTAATAATATGAAAACATAGGATATATACATAAGCCAAGGACATAGGCTATAAAACAAAATAGATCAAAATCAGAAACATTGATGAGCTAAAAAGAGATCTTGAAAATTAAATAGAATAATGCTTAAAAAAGTCAA
Source organism: Hystrix cristata (assembly GCA_004026905.1). Taxonomy (NCBI): domain Eukaryota; kingdom Metazoa; phylum Chordata; class Mammalia; order Rodentia; family Hystricidae; genus Hystrix; species Hystrix cristata. The sequence goes on along the minus strand of PVJO010000929.1, from coordinate 8,847 downwards.
TGAAAGGCCTAAAAGATAAACCTAAGGACCTGGGAAAAGTGAAGAATAATAAAATTGTTAATAAAACTAAATATTGCAAATTAAGAGTCAAAATTTGAAAACAGAGTAAGTCAAAGAAACAAAAATTACATAGTAGAAATTTAAGAAAGAGAGCCCAGAAGACAGTACAGAATATTGCTGAAAATATAATCCATTCCACTTAATGGACTGAAATTGTCACATTGAGAAGGACTGCTTATTATGGCATAATCACTAGAAAAGATCTAAACTGATTAGAAAGGAAATAAGAGAAGGGGGAGAGTAATATAAATACTAGTAGAAGGAGAAAAAGAAGAAAATATGTGAAGCTGAGGATGGAGAATCTGAATGCCTTTAGAATTCTCAACAATTTATACCAGAAGCTAGAAGACAAAAGGACAATGCTTCAAAATTCCCAAGGAAAATATCTTTTACACATGAAATTTAGTATTCTGGAAAAAATTTAGTCAAGTAAAGCGGCAGAAAGTACGTTACAGTGTGTATTTACATGTCCCCTTGAAGCCTTACTGCTCATAGGTGAAGCTTTTTGGAGCTGGCTGGATAGGGTCTGTGATCCTAAGTTTAAAGGTGGGTGGTACTGAATTAGTCCACTAACTGGGTTTGGCATAGTACTGGGTGTGGATAATGGAAGTTCCACCATAGGTGGGTTGCACCAATCAACAGGTTTAAATTTTGGAAGGGATATAAAGAGAGAGGGGGAGTCAGGCTGGCTGCTATGGTTTGCTACTGCTGCTTTCTGCTTGCCATGCCATGGACTGTTTCTCTTCTGCTGTGCCCACATACCTTGGAGCCAGCTGACTATGGTCAGAAATGTCTGTAAACTGTGAGCGAAATAAACTTTTCCTCCCTTAACCTTGGGCGTTGGATATTTTGTGTCATTTCTGGGATAAAGTACCAGACACCCACAGTTTAAATGAAGAGAAGTTCATTTTAGCTCACAGTTTTTAATTGTTTCAATCCATAGTCAGGTTGCATGCAGGGCAGCATGGCCGAGGGGCAAGAGCTCATGTTAAGGCAGGCAGAAAGCAGTGAAGCAGCCGCAGGGAGGAATAGGGATGTAGGTTGTGTTCACAGTGACTCACTTCTTCCCACCAGGCTTTACGTCCCAGCATCACAGGAATCCAGTATCACACTACCATCATCCAGTCACCTCCCCTCAACCCCACCTATGAGCACATGAGGTTTGGGGGTACATCTAGATGTAAGCTGTAACAAAATTATTTGTGGAAAGTAAAGATTTCAAAAACTGCACAACTTTTGGGAGGCTGTTGGAAGATTTTGGAGAAAAAGTAATACGTTAGCAAAGAAAAAGAAGAGTCAGAGCATCCAATGAGGAGGAGAGAAGGGACTTCCCATGTTGTGGTGAAAGAGGCTTGTAGGCCAGCAGCCCAGCACCTGGCTCTGCCAGCCCTCAGATGACCACAGGGAAGGGATGATTTCTTGAGGGCTGCTGCTGGGAAAACAAGAAATTGGTGTTTACCTGATGAGGTCGAATGCACCTAGAAGAGATTTACATTTGCTGCAAATATTTTGGATTGTATTGTGCCCCCCTCAGATTTACAGATTAAAGACCTAGGCCTTCAGGATTTGACTACATTTGGGACACAAGTCAAATTTGACTGTATTTGACTATATTTGGGACACCTGTAAATAGGGCATATATATATATATATATATAAAATATATATATATGGGGTCTTTAAATAGGTAATTTGATTGAAATGAGGCCTTTGGAATTGGTCCTAATCCAGTATGACTGGTGTCCCTGTAGGAGAAGGATGAGGAGATTTGGATGTGCAGAGAGACCAGGGTAAGTGAACACGGGGGAAACCATGTGAACAGACAGCAAGCAGGGAGGCACCTGCAAGCCAAAGCCAGAATTCTCAGGGGAAAACAGTGCTGCTCATATATCAAGCTCAGTCTTCCAACCTCCACAACTGTGAACAAATAGATTGATGTCATGTAAGCCACCCAGTCTGAGGTATTTTGTTATGGCAATTGGGGCAGACTAATACAGATTTTGAGTTAGTGATGAGTGATTAAAAAATGGAACAAATGCCCAAAGAAGCATATATTGGCTCTAGAGGGAAACCCTCATTCAAGGTTGGAAGTATAACTCTAGTACTCACTATACTTTACTATGAATAATAGTCATAATGTGAAGACTGAATAGTGATCTCATCAAAATTATTACTGAACAACATTCAATGTGTGTGAGAAAGGGAAACTAGTTGTGGGGTGAGAATGATGAAGAGAGCTGTGCTCTCCAGTTCCATCACAGGAAGCCAGCAGATGATATTTAAAAGTCTAGAGTGAAGAAGTAACAGTAAAGTCGTATTTATAGGTATGGGGGTGAATAAGAGAATGGTCATTATCAGAGTTCTAAAGTGACTATCCCCAGGAGTGCAGAGTTCTGTCATGGGTCAGAGAGGGGAGGGGCTCTCCTATGTTGTGCAACTTGTAGGATTATTTGGGTTTTTTTTTTTTATAACTACATATATGTATAGTTTTGACCAAATTTTTGATTTAGTAGAATTTGAAAAATGCTTGTCTAGGCAAGAACTTGGGAATCTAAACAATGAGCTTTTTGTTATGAGGCGATAAATGCATTCCTTTTCATATGAGTTTTATGTACCCTTCACATGCCAGTAAAAGAATGACTAAATCCAAAATGCATATATTTTTGTGTACTTACATAATTTTAAATTCAGCTTTCATCCCCAAAGCTGATGACATTATTGCTTTACAACTGTAAGGCAGAAGAAAAAGGTGCAAGACATGCCAAATAAAGGGTAGTAAAACAGGTAAAATTTAACAGCTGTTATACTTGCAAAAAACAGTTTGATGAAAGAGGTAGCATTGTAGAGCTGTGAAAAATTTAGCAAAATAGCAGTGAAGTTAGTAGGTGTAGGGAGAGCAAGGAAATCCTCAGGAACCAGATGGACGTTATTGTCATAGTCAGGGCATCTTGACCAGAGAACTGTGAAGAGGGTATCATTGGGTGTTGGTAACTACAGAGTCATGCATTTTGACAGAAACTTTAAGGAAGAAGAAAAATAATCTAATATCCATAAGTGTCATTAAATACACTGCATCTCTCTCTGCTCCTTTGGCGAAGAGTGGAATCTCTTGCCTGTTGCATGTTTGTGTGTGTAGGAACTCAGGAACATCTCTACGGCCCTTTGAGAGAAAGAAATTTTCAGGGAATTATTACAAAATGGACTGCAGGCTATTGCTAGTGTTCTCATATCTGAATATTTCCATGTGCTATCATTTACCTTTTTAAAAAACCATCTTTATCTATAGTTGGGGACAATCATCTGAAGAAAGAAGAATTATTTAGGAAGTATTTACAAAACTAGACAAATTATGCATTATTGAATAGCTAACAGTATTAGCACAGAGACCCTCGTATTGCTTGATAATGAATGTTCACACAGGTTATATATTATTTTTTAGGCAAGTGCTGGTATAGTCCTTAATGTAAGTAGCACTACATTGTTTTACCCTGAGAGTGGTTAAGCAAGTCTGCCAATTCCCATCCCTTCTCTTCTAGCACTTGGTTTAAATTCATTCAGGAGAGTTGAAATTGCTGCTTTTTGATTCTTCTCAAGTCAATGAACACATCTTTTCTATAGCTTGCAAAATATCTAGACCAGCTTGTTTTCTTTGGCTTTCCTTTTTGTTGTTTTTTCGTAGCCTCTGTAGTAAATACATGAGGGCTTCATGCAGACAAATTGTTTCAGTTGCCTTTCTTACTAAGGTGCCTCCCTTTGGGAGACAGGTAAATGAAGAGAAAAAATAGTTCCTCATCATGATTACCTAATCTTGCTGCACCTTAATTATCTTACATGCATTATGCTTTTTTTTTTTTTTAAATTCGTTTAGAGGGAAATAAACTCATTTGCCTTTTAATCAGCGTCATGGGCATTTCTACATGCTTTCAGTACACAGTGAGTGTCTTGGAAGGGCCATGAAGCTTTGATGTGTCCTCCAGTTAGCTAAGCATTACCAGTTTTAATTAAGCTTATTCACATCATGTAAGTCAGCCATATGAAAAGGTTGTAGGGTGATCCCTGGGGAAATCTTTTCACCATCCTACAAAGGATAGTAGTCAAAGTTCATTCTTAGGCTATATACTCTTCAACATGCATTGAAAATTGTGTTGAGAGCTGGAGATTTAGCTCAGTGATTAGAGTGTTTGCCTCGCAAGCACAAGGCCCTGAGTTTAATTCCCAGCATCAAAAAAAAAAAAAAATGAAAATTGTGTTGAAAACAATTAGGATAAATGTATGGGGTCATATTTTACTGACACAGTTAAAGGAAAAAGATGGAATTTATGTTAAAATATGTGAGCAAAAGTATAAGACCAGTTATATTGAATCTTCAAGAAATACTTGTTAAACAGTTAAAATTGGGTAAGAAATTTTTCTTCCTTTTGTTTCAATTCCAAGGATAAATATGAGAAATTAATTAGTAAAATGCTCGTCATTTCTTCAGGAAAACATTATTTAGGCTTGATGTTGAAACATTTGTCCTTAGATAGAACACATCAAAAATTATGTCTCATAGGACACATTTATCTTGCAATATTTTCTGGATGTGTCTATGTATATGTATCTGTGAGGTTTCCCATCACTAGGATGAAATACTGTGCGCCCACAATTTAAAGAAGAGGTTTATTTGGTTTTCAGTTTTAGAGGGTTCAGTCCAAGGTCAGCTGGTCATAAGGCTTCGTCATCATGGCAGAAGGATGTGCTGTAACAAAGCTGCTTAGCTCATAGAGGCTGGAAAATAGACCAGAGGAACAGTGCCGGAGCAGAAGGAGTAAGGGCCAAATAGAGACTCCAAGCTCATGTCCCAACCAGACAAACCCAGAAGGGTGCTTTTTACTGATCCTGTGGGTGAATCCAAGCCAGTCAAACTGACAGTTAACCATAACCATCACAACAAACTGGAATTAATAATAATTTGTCGTATATAAAAAATGGCCTTTTAAGATCTGTGCAACTGAATTTTTTTAATATACTGCCATTACTTTAGAGTTTTCTTCAATGTAGTTCTAAATCACTCCAATGCATTATGAAAATTCACTTTTTATATGATTTTTTTTTGACACAGTACAGTATCTGCAATATTTTTATGGCACTCTATTTCTAGGAAATACATTTGCAGTTGTTATTGCTGAGTGTGCAAAATTAAATGAATATGTTATTTTGTTCCTTTAATAATAATAATAATAAATCAGACAAAACATTGCCAACCCTAGAATTACTTTGTGTATATTTTTCTGATTGGAGGAAGAGGAGAGTTCTGACACCAAAAAGAAATATTAATAGGCTTATAAAACACTCTGCTTTGTAATTAAAAACATTTCATAAAATTAAGTACATATCCACATAAAATTCTATACTTTTTATTAAAAAATCAGCAGGTAATCATGAATTTGAAAATGCCATAAGAGCTACCCTAGTATATTTATCTTTTGTATATTGAATGCCCTAAATAATTTTTTTTTAAATCATTAAGTGTATTTTCACTGGAGTCAAAATCCTTTCTGATTATTCTAAATTAGTTTTATTTAAAAAGAATAAAGCACATGATATGTACTTTTTAAATGCCTACATTTTTTCTTTATATGGTAACAGAGATCGAAAACATAGTATTAATTTTCTACAGAAATCTTGAAAACTTTAAATTATCATTTCTGCTATTGGTGTGCATATTTTGTTACATTTTTCCAAGTCTATTTATTAAAAAATGAAAAGGAGCCAAACAGATTTGACATTTATTGAGTAGTTTTAGTATGGCCTGGCATTTTATGCATATTATATTATTTCCTACAGTTGTTTCATAGATGAGAGAACCAAAGCTCAGAGGTGTTAATTAGATTCCGCAGTCAGAAGTTAAACTATATCTAGTTTAGTCCGATTCCACAATCCCTCTTGATATGATGGAACTACTCCCTATTGCAACAAGAGTTTACTATTCAAAGCTCTTTTATTTACACTTATAAATAAAAGTAGTACTACCATTTAAAAATCATAATCAGAGTAACATATTCAGGGTTCCAGACATCATCTTTCTCTTGTACCCCTTCTTGTCCTTAGTCTATGTCTTAAGAGAATACATTGACTCATAGCTAGGCAAGGTGGCGTATGGCTATAATCCCAGTGCTCTGGGAGGATGAGGCAGGAAGATCGAAAATTGGAATTTAGCCTGGGCAATTTAGTGGCTTAGTGAGGCTCTGTCTCAAAAAAAAAAAAAAAAAAAAAGAGTTAGTGTAACTCCACGTGACAGCCTTGGGTTCACTTCAGTTCAATTCGCAAGAGAGAGAGAAAGAGAAAGACAGAGAGAGAATGAATGAAAATTGACTTTGTTTCTATCAAGCTGTTTTGTATTCCTTTTGTATCCCTGATTTGTAAGAAAATGGAATTTTCTTCTTTCCTTTTTCCTATAACTTTCATTCCCAACTTTTTGCTTTCCAGTTTTGGTCTTTGGTTCTCTGCCCTACAACCTAAATTATTCCTTGTGCCATTATCTATTGATTATGTCTCAATATTGATTCCAGTAGATATTCAGAATCGCGTGCCTGGGTACATGGTAGTGGTTGAATACCCAGTGATTGGCCTGATTAGATTTTGCTTTTCTTTTCTTATGCCACTTTACCACACCTCTGAATTTTCAAAATCATATGTAAATTCCATGTGTCTGCTACCATTCATTACATTTTAGAGGTGAGTGAATAACTATTATTTACGGATCTGCTATTTGCCACTTAGCGTTTCTGTCTACATTGATTTATTTTTTTACAATGCTGTGTAATGTTTACCTCCTTGGCAAGCTAATTCCAGGATTATTGGACATTAATTCATACAATTTGTTGCATCTTGCTCAGACTTGAGTGTAGTATTCTATGCAAGAATAAAAGCCACTCCAGTGTAACACTATGCCGATTTTTAACAGTTTCACTATTCCTTTCATCATTCATTCAACAAGTGTTTATTCAGTACTGTATTGCCTGTATACTGTCATTCCAGCTGGATATACAATTCCCAAACTAACAGTTAAAAAGTTTCTGTTCTCATGGAGTTTATCTCCAAGTAAAAGTGACAACCAGCAAGCTAGATAAATGCTTGTATATGATATTAGATAGTGCTAAGTATTAGAACATTGAGGAAGAGGAATATGAACTGTAGGAGAAGCCAAGTATTTTAGATTGAATTATTCATTTAAAAATTTGAAAGACAACTTAAATATAATCATGAAACTTATTAAGGTAGGTGATCAATCAAACATCGTATACTTTTACCTTCAGAGTGGAGTTATTATTCCTATTACTTTAATCCACTTTTACCTTCAGAGTGGAGTTATTATTCCTATTACTTTAATCCACTTTTCTTCCCCTAAGTTTTACCCTTTCTTTCTCTTCTTCGTGTAACTTCTTGAAAAAAGCAACACAAACTATGTCCACCTCAGGACCTCCTGAGCACCCTGATTCCAGCTGTGTACTACCCTGTCTGCAGGGTACTTTTCAAGGGCATCCGGCACCCTAGTGCCAGTCAGTTTTGGTTGTCAACCTTACTTATTTGCTCTGTTTTCTTCAATTATCATTGATTTTTTTCTCTTTTATGTTATTCTTTTACCCATTTGCTTTTGTGTTCTTATTCTCTGTAGATTTCTTCTCTTTTGATGACCTTTAAAAAACTCTCTTTTAATATTTTAAATATACTTACACAGGCACTTTCCCTGGTATATTTTTTTCTTGAGTTTGTATAGTTCTTCCTGGACAATACAACTAATACTCAGAGTTAAATGATGACCAGCATCGAACTGTATCCTCCATCCCTCAGATCCACATGAGCTAATAATTCCTGGTAGGGTTTTCCAGAGATGACCAAGGTAAAATAGGGATGTTATTTTAGGCCTTAATCCAAAATAAGTAGTGTTCCTGTAAGAAGAGAAAATCTCGTGACAGAAACCACAGTGAGAATGCCATGGAGACACTAAGAAAACCATCTTCATGCTAAAGTTCAAAGAACGGTGCAGAACCTTAAAAACGCACAGCGCTCATAAGGAACTGGCCCCAGTAAGAACATGATTTCAGACTTGTAGCCTTCAGAATTACCAGGCAGTCAACTTACATTGTGTAAGTCTGCCGGTTTCTGGTACATTTTTATAGTGGCCAAAGAAAACTAATGCAGATTTTAGTACTGGAAGCAGGGTACTCCTGTAAAAAGTAATTAAAAATGAAGAAGTGCATTTGGAATTGGGCAATGGTTAGATAATGAAAGAGTTCTGTGGTGAATGATGGAAAAACACTAGATGGCCTAGAAAAAGATAGTGATATTGCTGTTATTAGAACTGAAGGAAAGCTGATCGTTACTATAAAGTGGCAGAAGAGTTGGCTGAATTCATTCTGTAGGATGGGAGTAGAACTTGAGAGCAGGGAACTTGGACATTTACTGAGGGTATTAGTAATAAAAGTGTCGATGGCACGATCAGATTTCTTTTTGATGCTTTTAGTAAAAAGCAAAAGGAGAGAGATGCCTTGAAGGTTTGGAGTATAAAGTTGAGGTAGAGATGTGATGTGGTCTGTCTTAGGTTTTTAAAGGTCACTTTGGTTGCTACGTGGAAAAAGAATAACTATTGGGGACAGAAGAGAGAGATCAGACATTCAGGAAGAGTGACTGAGAAAAGAATAATAATGCTCCTGTGAATGTGGCGGTAGTAGGTATGATGAAAGATCTTTAGTGTGGGATATGTTTCGAAAGTCGACCTAACATAATTGGCCACCGTATCGGATAT
>PVJO010000928.1:160537-193350 GCA_004026905.1 Hystrix cristata | reverse complement strand
TTCCAGACTGTAGGAAGAGGGAGAGAGGGTAAATATATATTCTCAATACAAAGAATAATTGAGAATTCTCTAGGACAGATGAAGCCCCCATGTTCAAGGAGCCTAACAGATTCTAAGCAAGTGGAAAAAATAAAATTTTTGTCCTCCTCCATTGTAGCTGCAAGATCCGAGTGACAAACCAAAGGCCTTGGGGTGTATCAACATCAGTGCCCATGTGAAGGAACACATGGAAAGGGCTCTAGAAGGGGATGCGAAGAGAGTCAGGTCTCTGTAAAGACATGGTTTTTCTAAAATGGGATTGCTCTGGATGAATTGTCAAAGAATATCAAATTGCTGTGTATTTTTAATGCAGGATTGTAATGAAGAACTAAGCTCACCAACTTTGTCTCATGTTATCCCTGAGTGTGAAATAGTTTCTAGGGGAACCACTACTTACAACACCAGGATTAATGATGCATCGACACGTTGCTTAATTTTGCAGGTAATTGTTTTTCTTCTTTTTGTTGCAGTTCAAACCCTGTGCACCTAATGACTCACACATTTTACATTTTTCACTATGGTTGTTTTCTCCAGGTTCAGTTTTTGTCAGACTATGAATGGCCAGGTACATTGAAAAATGTATACTTGCCTCCCTTTCCACCCAACCACTCATCTGAATGTGTTAATATGGGGAAGTGGTAAAAACTAATAGTTAAGACAAGGATTGGAGCACATAGACCTACTCCTGCCATTTACCATTTACATGATTTCAGCAAATATATTTAAGTCTCAGATATCTGCTGTAAATATCAATATTAATATCTCTTACCTTGAAGTTGGATGGAAAGACTAAAGAAACAAATCTCTTCCACCAATTTATGCGCTACAAGTCAATCAAATTTCTTGTAGTCATTTTAAAAGTACCACTCCATTTCTTTGAAAGCTCTTGTTCATACTGTTCCCTCTGCTCAGACTGGACCCCTTGCTCTGCTCCTTACCCTTCACCTGGCCTAACATGTAAACTTCTGATTTGTGTGTCACCAGCTCCAGGACCCTTTCCCACGCCCTTCAAGTCCAGAGACTGATGAAGATACCTGCCTGCTGCTGCAAGCCAGCCCTGCCAGCCTCCATCCCTGGACCATCAGTTGCTCAAATCCTGGTCCAGATTAATGTCTGCCTCCTGTAATTTGCTTCTAAGGCCAGCAGAAATATGGTAGTATTTTAATTTAGCCAAATCTCCTCCCAGAACTCACATTCACACGGTCATTTTTTTCCCTTGAACCTCATTTATCATCACTGATTTAAAGAATTCCCCCCCACCCCTCACCTGCACCCCACCTCTAGCCTATACCCAAACATGTATTGCGAAAATGCATTTCCTAGTACTCTAGTGATAATGCTGCCTGTCTACCAAAGTTTCTGACCTTTGCCACTGATAACTGACAACGATTCACTGTTAGAATTCTCTAAGTGCGAGTGATCTTTGACTTTTTCCCTCTATTTGCAGTTTAGATTTTTCTTTCTTGGAAATTTTGCTATTAGTTATTGAGCTTTTTGACATGTATTTGCAAGAGCTATTAATATATTAAGAAAATAAAAATGTTTCTGCTTGGTAAATTGCAAAACAGTTACATTGTACTTTTAATTTTAAGTTTGTTTTTGTCAAGGCAAAAAAAATTTTAGTATAGTTAATTCATGGAAATTTTCTTTTGATGTCTGGAGTTTTTGTTTCATTTCTGTAGCACTTTCCTCATACAAAAACTAATATTTGCAAATTTGAATGATCTGGAGTTTACTCTGGTGTAAAGAAAGGGAAAAAGTTTAACTTCACCTTTTCTTAAATTATTCATCATTTTTCCTCATTCCAGTCGTTTGATCAACCTTTTCTCCCTATTAGCTTTAAATTCTTTAGCATGTTATTTACATGTAAACTTAATTCCCAACTCTATAGTCTATCCTGCTGACAGCAGTTTCTTCATTAGCCACCACCAGGCTTTAAAAACCGCTACATCTGTATACGCTTTAGCATCTGGTGGTGCTAATCCTCATCTTGTAATGTCTTTGTCAAAGATTTCATGACTTTGTTCAAATATTTGTTTTGCCATGTGACTTTAGGATCAGTTAGTCTAATTCCACAAAACTGAACCTACTTGTATCTTATTGAAGTTATATGTTAATGAAATAATGTAGGCAAAATCATCTCTTTGTGATAGGTACATCCTTCCCCCATTGCCCCAAACCTGCCCCATCTCCCCAGGCTTAATCCTCCTCTCCTCCAGGCCCAAGGCTGCTACTCCCTTCCTGTGCTTTAAGTAGGCCCCGCCTCCTTTGGGAGGCCCCGCTCCTTCTCCCACATGTTCTGCCCTCCCCCTGGGCAAACCTGCAGGCCCCTCCTCTCCCTGCAGCAGACCTCGCCCCTTCCTGCAACAGACCCCGCCCCTTCCCTGCAGTTCCCCACAGGCCCCACCCCCAGGTCCACAAGTTCCCCTCCACCTTGGGCCCAGGAGCCTCCACGCTGGTGACCCGGAGCTCCGCTCCTGCCGCACTGGTGTCTGTGGGACTCTGCAAGCTAGGCCCCAACAGCCCCACCACCAACGCCCCGTTCTTCCACTGCGCCCTAACAGCTGACCCTGGCCCTGATCCTGACTGACCCCGGCCCTAACCCCTACACTAATGCCCTAGACCTACACTAATGCTAACCCTCACCGTAAAACCTAAACCCTAACTCTCACCCTCACCATGAACCCTCGCCCTAACCCTAACCCTGGTCCTGACCGCTCCCCTCATTATGTCAGCCCTCATCAGCCATAACCCTCAGAGCCCAAGAGCCGTGCACCGGGCAACACCAGCAGGCAAGCCCTGAAGACACCCACAAGCCTGCTGGCTCTTTTCTCCACGGACTCACATGTGGAGCAGGAGGGACAGCCAATCCCGGTGGAGCAGGGCGGGACCTTCAACTGGGCGGGAAAATACAGGCTCCGCCCCCACCACCAGCGCTCAGGACGGTTACTGACGGCCTTGCTTCACCCCGCCCCCTCACCCGTCTCACGCAGTCACCTCTAAGGGGCTGAGTTCCATCGGTCAGCGAGCACAGCACCCTGCAGCGGGTCACTGACAGGACAGGGGCTTTGTGGTGAGAAGCCCCCAGCCCTCAGCGAGACACTGTCTCGGCCCGAAACCCCCGTCTCCCCCCCCACCCCGCCTTGCCGAGCTTCCAATTCCCTCAGCTCCAAGAAATCCCAAACCTCCCGCCTTGAGTGGCCCCAAGTCCACACCCTGCAGGGGACTAAAGTCCCAGGATCCAGGCTCCCCCCAAGGACAGCAGATCCCTTTTCCTCGTCCCAGACGCTGCAGCCCAAATCCTCCCTGATCTCCAGGTCATTAGCACAGAGACAGAGCATCCCCACGGGTGACAGGGACCCCAAATGCACCAACCCGTGGGCCCCAAATCTTCTCTACCTGAACCCCCAAATTTCTTCAGCCTGAAGGACACCAGATCATGTCTGCTGGCCTGAGAGGCCCCATACTTGGAAATCTCACTTCCCTCAGCATGACGATCCCCAAACATCCCCACCCTAGAAACCCAAATTCCGTCAGGCCATTCACCCCAAATATGCCCGACCCAAGGAACCCCAATTCTGTTAGCCTCGGCTGTAGGATCCCCAGATAGCTCCCAATGAAAAACCCTAATTCCATCAGCCCAGTTGTTATCGGATGGGTTCCGATATTCCTGGGTTCTTTCCCTCCTCAAGCAAAGAATTGAATGAGGGGGACAAAAAGTAGTCCCGAAGTTTTATTTAAAAGTATAGAAAAAAGAAGAAAAGGAAAACTGAGCATAACAATCCTCAGCCACCATCTTCCATGGGAGGGGAAAGGGAGAGCCCCCTCCCTGGCGACTCTGTAGGAAGGATGAGAAGAGCTCGAGCTTCTGGCTTCTGGTGTTGCTTCTATTTATCCAATGCAGGTCTCCTGGAAACGTGCGAGAACTCCCTTCAGTTCACGTGAGGGGTAGTGCTTGAAAATTATGCCTCAGGCTGACGTTAGGTCCAGGCCACTCCCCCGGGCTGATGTCAGGTCCAGGCCACTCCTCCTGGGCTGATGTCAGGTCCAGGCCACTCCCCCAGGTCACGTTCCCTTGCCAGCCAGCCAGCCTTAGCCACGCCCTATTCCTACCTCACAGTCACCCCAAATATCTCCCACCCAAGAAATTCCAGTTCCCTCAACCTGAGGCTCCCCAGACATCCCTCTCATCAAAAACTTCAAAATCATCAGCCTGGGCTCCAAATATTCCACCAGAGGAACCCCAATTCCCTCATTTGAGGGATCCCACACAACCCTCTCTAAAAAACATAAAATCCCCCCCTAAATGTCTGCCACCAAAAAAAAACCCAATCAGCCCAGGGACACTGAATATATCCCACTCCAGAAACTCCCATTCCATCATCCCCATGATTCCAAACATCCCTCATCTGAGAAACCCCAATTCTAGCAGCCCAAGGACCCCAAACATCTCCCCCCGAAAAAAACTCCAGTGCTCTCAGTCTTAGCATTCCTAAATATCCCCCATCCGAGAAACCTCAATTCCCTGAACCCATGGGGCCACCAATATCCCCCAAGCAAAAAACCCCAGTTCTGTCACAGAGAAACCCCATTTCCCAGAGCAGAAAGGATCACAAATATTTCCTACCCAAGAAACTCCGAGTCTTTCAGCTCAGTGATCCCAAATATTGTCCTCCTTGTAACTACAGTCCCTTCAGCGAACTCCCAATCATCTCAGCGCCAAGGACAACAACCCCCCACACCTGAAAAACCCCAGTTTCTTGAGCCTCAGCCTGAGTGTCCCACAGTCCCTTTGATCTGAAAACCTATCTCTTCACCCTGAACACAGATGCCCCCCAAGGGCCACACACTGCACCCCAGCTCGGTGTTCCAGGCAGAGATCCCAGCTCCTGGAACCCTTCAGGGCCATTCAGTTAGGTTTCGAATTGAGTGAGGGTTAGGGTTGAGTAAAGGTTAGGGCTAGAGCTAGGGTCGAGGTTAGGTTAGGTTAGGTTTGGGTTAGGGTTTGTTTTATGGTGTGAGTCCCTGACCCTTGCCTCGGCCTGGGGCTCCCCACCTTCACAGGCCCCTGTGTGACTGCACAGAGAATGGAAAGAGAAGCTCCCCGGCAGGGGACCCATCCTAGACCTTCAGGTCGCACCTCCAAGGTCCCCCTGCTCTAGGGCCTGGCATGGAGAAGCCAGCCCCCAGCTCCTCCTCCTCTCACAGGTGCCTGCCCTTCCCTGACCACTGTCCAGGTACCATGAGTGTCCACAGTTCCCCAGAGGACTACCCCAAGGAAGAATCAGCAGGATCCAGGCAGAAGTCCAAGGTAGAGTGCATGATGGGGAAGGCAAGGCCAATACAAGTTCTGTGGAGGGAGGTGGGGTTCAGACTGGGATGGGGTATTGCTCCCTGAGTCATGGGGAGAAAAGGCCTTGTATCACAACTGCTGCTCAGCGGAGAGCGGGGGCCAGCCATGTGCTTAGATTCACAGGGACCTGGAGGGACGGATAGTCTGCTTCACAGAGATGCCCAGAGCCAGGCTGGGCTTTTCAGGTGTGGTGAGGAAAAGGGAAAACTGCACCTTCTGAGCTGTGCTAACGGGTCACACGGAATCTCTTTTCTACAGGCCGAAGATGCTTTCGAGGACATTTCCAGATATTTCTCCAAGGAACAATGGGCGAAGATGGAAGAGTTTGAGAAAAAACACTACAGAGATGTGGCATACAACTACAATATGTTGCTTTCTAAAGGTAACAAGAAATCCTGTCTCAGACCAGCCTAGGAAACAGACACAGGCCTCTGGTGCCGGTGTCACTGCGGTTCTGTCTCAGGAGCAGCACATATTTCCTTTCCTGTGGTGTCAAGCCTAGAGAGCGGCTTTGTTGTTTTGCCTCAGTGCAAAGTTGAGTGCTGCACTAGCCACACAGAGATGTCTTCACTGCCCCCTCCCCCGCACATAACCTTGTGTCTTTCTGTTGCCGCTGCCTTGTGTCGGTCCTCCTGGCACTTCCCTGTCAGGAGGAAGATTTTGTTCCTTTCCAGGTCTGAGACCCCTTCGACGACCAGCTTTCATGTGTCGCCGAAGGCGAACCAGCAAAACCCTGGTGGCTGACACCAAGGATTCCAATGAAGAAGGGACGCCTCAGAAGCAAGGTGAGGGTCCGGCTGGACTTACAGTTCACCTCCAGCAGTAAGGCCAGACTTGGGTGTCAGACTCGACTCAGACGGAAACAAGAAAACATAAATTGTGGCAAAAAAAAAAAAAAAACAATGTGCAAAACAATGTATACAATAAGAGGCTATTTCTATACAGTTTTTAAATGTGTGAAAAACTATATGTATGTGTGGTGTGCATATATATCTAATTTATAGATACAGTGGTAAATGGAGACACACAAAATCTGATTGTGAATAAGAAATACCAAATCCAGAACAGTTACAATCACAAGAGGAAGAGGGTGGGCTGGCAGGTGGCATTTCTGTAGCTTAATTTTTGTTCTGTGTCCATTTTTGGTTTTGGATTTTGAAATAAAAACGATCTGAACAAGCTGTGGTGGAATTCTGAGATCAGGCTGATTTAGGAAGGCTGTGCAGGGTTTCCAGTGTCATCTCCATACTATCTATCTATATGTTCTTAATTTATCATTTCTTAAAAAGAACATGTTTTACTAAACATCGTTAATCAAAAGACAATTTAAAAACCTTAATTAAATGACAAGTCTCTCCCCAAATCTCTCCCCAACACTGATATTATAACAGTTTGGTCGTTGGATTAAATGTCTTGGAAGAAAGAGTGATTAACATTTTATAAAAAGATACATAGTTTTATTTCTATTTAATCATTCCACATGATCTCTTGCTCCAAAATGAACCTGGTTCTTTGTATTGAATCAGAAGAGGATCTGAGGAAGCTGTTTAGTTTCCCTGACCTTTCCCACATGTCACTCCTCAGTTAGCACCAAGTAAATAAACTCATGTTCAAACACTATAAAATAGAAACAAGATGTTCATTTCCTCTTCTACCACTTGAGCAAGAGAGTTTAGAAGAACAGAGAGTCCCTATGCCTAAACCAGGGAAAGAAATTCAGATTAGATCTGTGACTCCTCATCTATGGATTTTGAGTGTCTTAGACTCTTAAAAATTGTGTGAGAAGTTTGAAAGACCAATGCATAATTGTCTGTGAAGGTTCTGATATGAAAAAACAATCTTTGAAGGAAACGTATCCCCCATGGCTCACCACATATCCATGCATGTTTGTCTGGACTCATGTGAAATTTCCAACCCAGTCAATTTATTGTTTTTATGCATAATAGTAAGAAATCACAACATAAATTTACACTTTTAACAAATTGTAAGTGTACAGTATTGGTAACTGTATACATGTCTTGTGCAGCAGATCTCTAGAACTTTTTCATCTTGCATGATTGAAACTCTGTACCCCATGAGCAACCAAACCCCATTTCTCTTCCTTTGAGATTCTTGCAAGCACAATTCTACCTTCTGTTTCCACCTCTTGTTTCTAGATGGTTCATATATGTGGAATCATGCAGTATGTGTCTTTTTCTAACTGGCATATTTGCTTAGCAAAATGTCTTTGAGGTTCATTCATATTGCAGAGTGTAACAGGATTTCTTTCTTATTTAAAGGGAAGTAATATTCCATTGCATGCACATGACACATTTTCTTTATCATTCACTGGTGGATATTTAGGCTGCTTCCACTTACTGGCTTTTCCACGTCTTGGCTACTATGAAGACTTGTGCAGTGGCCATAGGTGTGAGAATATCATCAAGATCCTGTCTTCATCTTTTTCATGTACATATGAGAAAACTGGATTTCTGGCTCATAAAATCATTCTATTTTTAATTTTTTGAGGACTTCATACTATTTTCAACAACAGTTGTACTGTTTTACATTTCTACCAGCAGTGAACAAGGATTCCAATTCCTCTACATCCTTGCCAATGATTGTTAGTTTTTGTTTGTCTGATAGTACCATCCTAAATAATTAAGATGATATGTCCTTATGGTTTTTATTTGCATTTCCCTGATAATTCGTGCAGTTGCACACCCTTTTATCTGCTCGTTGGCCATTTATCTAGCTTCTTTGCAGTAGTGTCTACTCGAGTCTTTTGCCCATTGTGCTAGTCAACTGAAGCACCATAACAAAATACTACACACTGGGTTGTTTAAAAACAGAGAATTTAATTTTCACAGTTCTGCAACTTGCCAGTCCAAGGTTCCGTGCAATTAGGGTCTGAGAAGGGCTTTCTTTTGGGCTTGTACATGGCCCCATCTTACTGTGTGCTCACATGAAGTCTGTGTGTGTTCTTGGGGCAGGAAATAGAGGTAGAGAAGGTGAAGGTGGGGAGGAATATCTCTGGTCTCTTCTTATAAAAGCAATAATTTCACCCAGGGCTCCACCCTCATGACCTCATCTAACTCAAATGACCTCCAAAGGCTCCACGTCACGTATCATTGCATTGAGAATCAGGGCATCAACACAGAGATTTGAAGAAACAAAATGCCACTCATAGTGCCCACTTTAATTGAGTTATTTTGGTTGTAAATGCTGCTGTTGCTTATTGAGTCATAGGAGTTCTCTATAAATTCTAGATACAAACCCCTTATGTCATGTATGGTTTCCAAATATTTTCTCCCATTCTGTAGGTCACATTTCATTCTCTGACTGTTTCCTTTGCTGCATAGACGTTTTTAAGATTGACATGGTCCCATTTGTCTATTTTTGTCTTTGTTTCTTATGCTTTTGTTGTCAGATTCATGAAAACACCACTCATTCCAATGTCACAGGGAGTCACCCCACTTTTTTTTTCTTCCAATGGTGTTACACATTCAGGTTTTGTGCTTAGGGGTTTAATCCATTTTTAATATTTGTTCTGTTCCCCCGTGGTATCCTTGGTTCTAAGAGTTTTCTATGGATAAGGTCATGTCATCTGTGAACACAGGTACTTTATTGCTTCCTTTCCAGTTTGGGTGAGTTTATTTCCCTTTCTTGCCCAGTTGTCCTGGCAGCTTCCTGGGACTGCTGACTAGAAAGAGTAAGAGTGGGGCTGCATGCCTGTTCCTGACCTCGGAGGAACGACTGTTATTTCTCAGTTGGGTATGAGGTTAGATGTGAGCTTGTTCCACGTGACCTGTGTATGTAGACGTGATTCCTTCTGTTTGTAATTTGTTCAGGGTTATTGCCATAAATACCCAATTGATTTGTTTTTTTAAATAAATGTAACCAATATGTTATAAACACAGGTGGAGAGAGATGGGGCTGTGTATGCTTTTTAAAGGCATTGAAAGACAGTTAGTGATGTTCTTCATAGGAGAAAAGGCTGTAAGGATTCTTCAGAAACTTCTCACACCACCCATGGACCTTCCTGGGAGTCTTCACTATGAGGTTCAGAATTCTCTGTCACTAATAAGAATCCCCAGAGTTTGAAGACATTTACCAACCCAAACCCTGGTTTCTCCTCACCTTTTAGTCAAATCTCCTCGGGTGGCCTTGCAAGTGCAACAGAGTAAACACCAGAAGGTGAGTACTGTATCTCCCAAATCCTACTGACCACAAACTCTTCCTCAGGGACCAGCACAGAAGTAAGAGAAGGAGAAGGCACAGTGCAGCCTGGGTGACTTCTCCCTTTGGTGACTTCTTTGGTACAGTGTCTGTCATCGTCATCATTTTTAGGCTTTTTGGTTTTTTTTTTTTTTTAAACAGGGTCTTGCTATGTAGTTCAATCCCAGGCTGGCCTCGAACTTGTGGCAATCCTCCTGCCTCAGCCTCCCTCGTGCTGGGATTACAGGTGTGCACCACCATGCCCAGCTGTCATTGTCTTTTATAGAAAGAATAAGAAAAGAAATAATAACCACTACCACTTCTTTTGTTTTCATGATATTTCAGATATTTCACATGTATAAGCCCACTTGAACCTTACACCACTGTGAGGTAGGCAGTAAACTATAACCATATTGTAGAGGAGAAAACTGAGGTACAGAAATATTCCATTATGTGCCTGAGTTCACAGTCACCAATGGTCTAATCTGAAACGCCCTCTCTACAGCAGTTACAAGCTCACTAAACTTTTAGCATGTTGTAAAGTTGGTGCTGTCTTACCTGTATATTTTCATGACATTTACCTGACTTAGTAAACCAACCTCAGCTCTGCTGTGCCACAGTGAGAGATGTACTAGGATGCTCTGAAGGAAGCTTACAAACACATGGGCCAGTGTGCTGCGGATGACCCAGATGCAGTCAGAGATAGAGCCGCCCCTCCAGCACCCACACAGCAACCCATCCAGTAGGAGGAAACAGCCCTGGGGAGTTTCAGATTTGATGCCTGAAAATGACAAGAAGACAACAGGACTTCAGAGAGGTCACGCACTATTCAGAAGGGTGTCTTTCTAGAACACATTACCCATGCTCGCTCTGTGGGAGGAAGGAACAGCTCCTCCCTCTGGGCTCCAGTTCGGCAGCTCTTCTGTTGTCTAGAAGTACTGGTTCAGTTGCTGCCTTGACTTGTGGTCTCTTGGAGACCCCGGCGCATACCTGACTCTTCTCCAAACCCCAGGTCAGTGAGGGCCCCGCAGCATGTTCAAAGTAAGTAATTCTAAATTCACAAATTAACAGTCAAGGAGGACTTAAAATAAAGTGTTGGAGTTAGATTTCTATTGCAGAGAGTTGAAGAGGTAAATTGACACCAGGACTGTGAGAGAAATGGTTAAGCTCACATTAATACTATATCCAATAGCTCATGAAACACCTTGGTGAATGTTTTTACATTTCACGTTCACGATCACATTAAGAATTACCAGATATGCCACTTCGTGGATCATAAAATTATGGAAAATTAGTGAATTTCAAGCAAGATTGGTACAGGAACGAGTTAATTTAATTCCAAAACAAATATTCTTTCCAGGAGATGGCACTCTGCAACTTTTAACATCACTTTCTCAGTTGTCCAGGTATATTTCTGCCATTTCCTCAGTTTCTTTCCAGCCTCCAGGTTTGCCTTGTCTTGTCCTCTCTCTGCTTTTCAACATTTTCCCTCCCATTGAATGTCTCTCAGTTTATAGAAAATGCCCTCTGTTTCCCTATAAGCTCCCTATAAGTCATTCACAGACTCTCTTGACTCTCTCCCTAGTCTTCTCGAGTATCCACCCTCCCTCAGTCTCAGTTGTATGCCTTTGGGAGAAAGCTGGAGGGAAAGAGCCCCAGGACATGGGTTCTAGTCCTGGATTCACAACCCACTGGGCCTTTTCCACTTCCCTAAAGTATTCAGACACCCCAGGAAGTTGCAAGGGTTGTTGAAGTATTTATCAGAATCATGCATGTGAAAGCATGTTGCATGCCCCAAAGGAATAAAGATATGCATGTTGTTTACTTATGCATCTCTCATTAAAGGGAATGCCTGGGGCACTGTTAAGTAATGAACCTAGTTTGAAGGAATTGCCAGGAACAGCAAATTTCCAGGACACAAGTAGCTCAAAAAAGACCCAGCCACAAGTGTCCTCTCCCAGAGAAGCAAGAAACTCTGGACAGTGTTCTAGATGGAAATCAGGTAAGAGAAAGTACTTTTGGACTTTAGTCCATCTAGACCCTCTACAAAGGTTGATGAGGACAGTCTCTATCTGTGGACTTTGAGTGGGCCGGATTTAGGCTGGACTGAGCTCTGGGACTGGCAGCTAGTGCAGTGTGAGCAGCATGTAAGAATTCAACTTTCAAGACACGCTTGGGTTATTATTCACATAGGGGCATTGGGACTTGGGCACATCTCATAAACTCTTTGAGCTTCTGAGTGCTTTTGCTCATCAGTAAATGAGCAAAAGAGTGCGTAGCTCATCTGTCATCTGAAAACATTAAGCAAAATATGAAATAACTACTACCTGCAAAGCATCCCATGAACCCATCTGTGGCAACAGGTCCACACATTCTTAGTGTTGTCAGACCAGGCATTTCCTTAAGTATGTCCAGTTTCTAGCCTGTGGGCTGCATGCGGCCCTGGACAAGTGGAAATGTGACCCACAGGTTAAGCAGGGATGCAGAGTATGAGGAAAGAGAGATGATACAGTGAAACTAGATGGTAGATTTCGTGTTTTCTGAAGAAACAAGGATGAACACCCCAGACTGCCAACTTCACTCTTGTTTTGTTCTCTAACTTAGAACCCAGGACAAAAGGGAGTGAAGCAAAGATGTCCAGCCTGCAAGAAAGAAATTGTCCATATGAAGAGGTCAGCGAGCCCCAGGACGATGACTACCTGTGTAAGTGACCCTCTTGGCCTGCTCCCAAGGAAAGCTATTGTGTCCTGGTACAATTATTCAGCCACTCAGTCGGTCCCGGGTCACTCTCTTTCTCTAGTGACTTGGAGTCCAGAACTGAGAGGAAATGACAGGACTGCTAGGCTCATTCTGAAGCTTTTTACCGCCAGGAACATTCACATTGGTTCCTAATCCCTGCTACTTTCACTTCAGATTGTGAAAAGTGCAAGAACTACTTTATCAACAGCTGTCCTGCTCATGGGCCCCCCATGTTTGTAAAGGACAGTGTGGTGGACAAGGGGCTTTCCGACCGCTCCGTCCTCAGTCTGCCCCCTGGGCTGAGAATAGGACCATCAAGCATCCCTGGGGCTGGGCTTGGAGTCTGGAATGAGACCTCTGATCTCCCACTGGATCTGCATTTTGGCCCCTATGAAGGTCAGATCACAGAGAATGAAGAGGCAGCCAACAATGGATACTCCTGGATGGTGAGATGCCTTCCTTTCCTGTTTTCTGGCATCCTGAGTCCCTCCTGTGCCTCTGGTGCCACATAGACACGGGGAAGATGGTTAGCTCTGTGTGCATAATGGTCTTTGCGAGAACATGGAATCCCTACTTGAGGATCAGGTGCTGAGCAGGAGCAGAGGTGCACAGAAACAGCCAAGTAGACATAACCTGTGGGGGTCTCTGTCTAACTGGACAAATCCACTCCCATGTGTACACGATGGCCACGGAGTCCACCGTGTGGTCACAACTGGAAACCATGCGGTCTCAAAGGGCATGAGTGACAGTAATGCAATTCTCTTGGCTATCATCCCTCTCAAAACAAAACTTTAACTCACTTTTCTGAAACTCAGATCATCAAGGGGAGACACAGCTGTGAGTACGTGGATGGGAAGGACACACCCCAGGCCAACTGGATGAGGTGAGGACAGTGGGTTTCTGGGTTCCACAGAGAACACTTGTCCCTCACAAGCCTGATTCCGTTCCTTCTCCTCCTGCCTCCCTTATTAGTTTTCATCCACTTTTTTTTCTTTGTTCTCTACTCTGTTCTTTCACATCATGAGCATCCAGGAAAAAAATAAATATATAAATATCATAATTTATCTTTTATCACAATATAAATCTCCAGGCCAGACAAAATTCAGACCCTGGGATGAATCTTGAGAGCCCAGTTTTCCTGGTGACACTGAATTCACACTTTGCTCAACGTTCAAGGCTTTGCTATGTTCCGGTCCAGAAAAGAGACTTCATTACTGAACAGATGCCTGCGTCTTTGTGGAGGGCACACTGTAGACAGACACAAGACATTTTATTACAGGAATATTTAACTGTTAGTCTGGGTTTACTTCAAGAATTACAGCGTACCAGGACAAGCTACAGCAAGGGACCTTTAGGCTGAGAGGGCTAAGTCTTCCTGGTCTCAAAGACATTGACACTGGGTTCTGACCCTGGGGAGATTCAGGATGCAGGAGGGCTGTGGGTCTTTATGCTGAGTGCCCCAACCTATTTCCACGAGGGCCTTTTGTTTTATCAAAGGACAGAGGACAGGGACACAGTGTTATTGTTCTGTGTTATCATGCTAAGGGGAACAAAGTTTTCTACAGGAAACTGGAGGCGGAGGTATGCAGCCCCTGGGTGGACTCTCCCCAGGCGGTGGGGAGGACTCTCCGAAGATGACTAGGGCCGAGGTAGAATGATAGGAGCTACTCCAAAAGCAGAGTGCATGCCTGGCACCAAGTTCCATGGGGGGAACCAGAAACTGATTTAAAGTTTAGAAAGCCAAGAGGTCGCAGTCGAGGTGAAGGGAACTGTGGAATTGGGGTGTGGAATACTGGGTACTTAGGCAAGGCAGAAGATGCATGAGCAGTGTGAGGAGGACTCAGAGATAGGAAAGCGTACCTTGTGGAAGAGACCCAGATAAGAACAGAAGGTTCCCCAAGGAGTGGAGTAGGGCTGGGGGAGGGGGTGGCAGTGTCAGAGCAGGGAGGTGTCCACTGCTAAGTGAATAGCTGGACACAGATTCAATCGACAGTACAAAACTGATCACCTGATATTTCCTTCCTTTTGTGGCCTCAACCCCAGGTATGTGAAGTGTGCCCGGGATGAGGAGGAGCAGAACCTGGTGGCCTTTCAATACCATGGGCAGATCTTCTACCGCACCTGCCAGGCCATCAGCCCAGGCAGTGAGCTGCTTGTCTGGTATGGGGAGGAGTACGGCGAGGAGTTAGGCCTAAAATGGGGCAGCAAGTGGAAGAAACAGTGCACAGCTGGGAGAGGTAGGCACCACTGTGATTCCTTAAAGTGAAGGGAAAGGAAGATTCTCCTTGGGAATTTTCATATTTCAACTCTTCAGGAGATTGAGATGCAGTCCAAAGTCAGTAAAATTTCTAATCACGTACTTCCAAAATTAAAGATTCATTTTGCATGCCTTTGACTCTTAGGAGCAATTCTTATCATTTTAAATATTTGTTCTTATTCTATTTTTTAAGTATTCTGTGTTTAAATATATATTAAAGTATAGTGCTGAAAGGTTTAGGGCCCAAGAACAAGTTCTCAAGAGCCTACCAGCTCTCCTACAGACCTAGTTTCTTATGGCCCATTCAGTGCTTCTTTTTAATTTCCTCCATATTCCCAAATATTGTGCATAGATGATAAACCAGTCATTATGCCAACTAGCTGTAGCATGAATTCCTTCCCTGTGCCAGGAACTAGAAACCCAAATCAAAGAAGATGATCAGGATGATGATTGCTGTTGAGCAGCTGGCACATGAGCTAGGGGAAATACACACATTCATTCAAGCACATGCATAGCATCAGGCAGTGGCTGAGCTCTGAAGAAACTCACCCAGAAAAAGTGTGCAGGAATCCCTGGGAGGGGAAGGGAGAGCATGGTGGGCAGGGCCAAAGAAGTTTCCTCCCAGCAGATAACACTTAAGAGATGCAAATATCTGTGGGCGAAGACTTCCAGGCATAGGCAGCAGTTTGTGCAGCCAGTCCACAACAGGAAACAGGTGAGGACTGGCTCAGACCCCTCAGGGGAAAGGAGCCAGGGACAGAGACAGGCACAGGGTCCTGGACACGTGGGGCCTAGGACTCCTGCCAAGACACCATGGGTGGTGGAAACACTTGTGGAGTTGTCCATTCTCTTTTCTGAGATAATGCTTTGGTTCATTTTGGAAAAAACGTTGTAGTGCATAAACCTTTTAAGAGGCTGCTTTAGTCTCCAGGTGAGAGAGAGTGGTAGTTTGGGCGAGGGTGGGAGCCAGAGAGGGAAGACACCTGATCAGGTATAGATTTTGAAACAGGACTTCGTGTTGTATTAGAAATGGAATAATACTGGATGAAGTAGGCCAAGTGTGAATACTTGGTGTGAGGCCTGAGGAAGGATATGTTTTCACTAGATGATTTGTAAACCATGAAAGAGAAGCAGTTGCTGACCCTGTTGTGGCAGAAGGACCCAGTGTCCTTTAGCCAGTAGGACCTGGCTACCTTGTCCTGATTGAATCCTACTTCCTACAGGAGAACCAGGGGCAAAGGAGAATCCTCATTAAGTGCCATTTTGTATGGGGTGACTCACACTCAG
The DNA here is from genome assembly GCA_004026905.1 of Hystrix cristata. Classification (NCBI taxonomy): domain Eukaryota; kingdom Metazoa; phylum Chordata; class Mammalia; order Rodentia; family Hystricidae; genus Hystrix; species Hystrix cristata. Next base: position 177,478 of record PVJO010000928.1, on the reverse strand, counting down.
ACTTACACATGTGGTCTTTAACCCCAACCCTACACACCCTCCCACAGCTGTGCATCTCTCCAGGCTGGGTGGACCCTAATTTAATAGGTCTCCGACCCCTCCCAGGAAAAGCTCCTTAGGACACTTGCACATCAGTCATCAAGCATTGTTAGTTCTCAGTGGAATAAAATCACAGCACGGGGTGTATCAGGAAAGGGTCCCTAGTCCTTCATGACAGGCAGTGGTTTGTGGCAGAGGACAGCCAGGGAAGATAGGCAATGACATAGGAGACAATATGAGTGGCACGGCCCCTGCAGCTCCATCTGTATAAGGAGTCAAGCCACCTGTGCTGCCCTGGGAAGTCCTCAGTCTGGGTGACACGTAGGAAAGGCCCTTGGTGTGGAATGTCTGGATTTTGAATGTGTAGTGCATAAAAATGGACTGGAAGAGTGCACTCCAGGGAACACTTGGTGGGGGACAGCTTCTTTTGTTAGCACATGAATACTGAGCGGTGCGGCAGGGCTGACACAGTTTGTGTACATCTGCTCTGACCAAGAACTACTTCTTTCAGCAGAACCAAAGGCAGAGGTCCACCCTTGTCCCTCATGCTCTCTGGCCTTCTCCAGTCAGAAATTCCTCCACCGACATGTGAAATGCAGTCACACCTCTCAGATCCACCCAGGAACACCTGCAAGAAAAGACCTCAAACCAGAGGATCCCCGTCTGGGGGATCAGCTTCAGGAGCAGCAACATTCCAATCCACACAGCTGGAATAACGAAGGTACAAGTCAAGAGGTCCAAGGGAGGCCCAACCCAGCGCATACAAGGACAAGGCAGCGGAGAATATCAAGGTCCTTTTTCAGCACACCCAAACGACAAATGGGGAAGTCTGGGGAGGGTGAAAGAATGATGGAGGATGAGCTCAGAACAGCCCAGAAAGTGGATTCAGAGGACACAGGCAAACTGTGTTTGGGAGTAGGAATCTCACAAATTGCAAGAGTCAAGAGTGGAGAGAGTGGCCAAGGCCTCAGTGGTGAGTCAAACACCAGTGGGCACCAGCGTTCACAAGCAAGGGAGAAGCCCTATGTTTGCAGGGAGTGTGGGCACAGCTTTAGCTTTAAATCAAAATTCATCCAGCACCAGAGGACACACACAGGGACGAGGCCTTACGTTTGCCAGGACTGTGGGCGAGGCTTCACACAGAAGTCAGCCCTCATCCAGCACCAGAGGACACACACAGGGACGAAGCCTTACGTTTGCCAGGACTGTGGGCGAGGCTTCACACGGAAGTCAGCCCTCGTCCAGCACCAGAGGACACACACAGGGACGAGGCCTTACGTTTGCCAGGACTGTGGGCGAGGCTTCACACGGAAGTCAGCCCTCGTCCAGCACCAGAGGACACACACAGGGACGAGGCCTTACGTTTGCCAGGACTGTGGGCGAGGCTTCACACGGAAGTCAGCCCTCGTCCAGCACCAGAGGACACACACAGGGACGAGGCCTTACGTTTGACAGGACTGTGGGCACGGCTTCACACGGAAGTCAGCCCTTGTCCAGCACCAGAGGACACACACAGGGACGAAGCCTTGTGTTTGCCGGGACTGTGGGTGGGGCTTTAGCCTTCAGTCAAACCTCATCCAGCACCAGAGGACACACATAAGGAGCCCTTATGTTTGCAGAGAGAGTAAGTCATTAGCAACATAACCATTCCTCAACAGCCAGAGAGAAACAAATGTGGCCACTACACACCCTACACCCAAACTCTGAGGGGTATTCAGGGGAAACTACTGACCCATCACCTTCCCCTAGAGTATAAAGGGACCAGAATTCACCAATTAAACAAATCCTCTGCATTCCTGCCAGGAGATGAAGCAGAATAGCAGGGGAAGGTTCCATAAGTGTTCATGAATTTTTCGCTTGTGGTCCTTCCCCACTCTGATCCCACCCATGGTTTTTTGCTTGTTTGTTTGTTTTTGTCCTTCTGTTCTAATAAATTTTTCTGCATACAAATCTGAAGCCCAAGCCATGTTCCTCATTGCTCCCAGTCACTGATGGCAGATGAGTCCTGAAGGGCCTCAGGAAACTCATACTCTCACCACGGGATTTCAGCCCCTGAGAAGGCAGGAGCCTGGGGTCGCTCTGCTTGAATTACTGGAGAATCCGTTCCCAGGGAGGGGAATCTGGCCTTTGAGACAGAGTCGGGTCATGTCAAGTGACTTCCTGTTCTGACAAGTGAGTTTTTCTCTCTGCTGCCACGTTCTTCCCTTGCTTTCTCCTGGCTTCTTTTATGCTGTCTCCCAACCCTGCAACCTTAGTGGTGAAAGGCAAACAGGTATGTGTGTGTGCATGTGTGACTATGAGTGTACATGTGTGACTTGTGTGTGCATGTTACGCATGTATGCAACAATGCATGAGGTGCCACAGATATGTGCATCTATGTTGGTACAGGAGGGTTGTGTGTGTCCTGCGTGCACAGTTGTACATATTTTTGTGTGTGCATGTGTGTACATGAGGGCCATATTTACATGTATATGTTGTACATGCATGCAAGAGTTCCAGGTATGCTATCAGTATGTGCATCTGTTTTGGTTTAGGAGGTTTATGATTGTGTCCTGCACACGTGTGTATAAAAGTTTGTGTGAAGTGTGTACATATGTGCCATGTGTGCAGGTGTATGTTCTGTATCATACGCGGGTGTGACATCATCTTTGCATCTGCATCTGTTGGTTAGGAGGGTTGTGTATGTCTGAGTGTGTCCTTCACACACAGGTATACATGTGTTTGTGTGTGCCAACATGTACATGTGGGTCTTGTGCACATATCTGTTACCCATGCATGTATGGATGTGCCTGGGTATGTGCACTGGGTATGTGCACCAGACCAAAACCATTCTCCCCAAGAATGGGAAGTGAATGAGAGAGACAGGAAGAGACTGAGGCCCAGCATCCTCTCCCAGGGCACAGCTCAAACCTTCCCACTTGTCCTGCCTCTTCAAGTTTCAACACGTGGCCTTTGGGGAACATTTAAAATCCAAACCAAAGAAGAATTTCCCCACGACTCCTTGTCACCTGCAAAGTCAAGATAGTCTTTGCAATGCTGATGTCATTAGCAAGGTAGCCTGGGAGAAACAGAAGATACCTTCAGTACAGAGACAGCCAGAGTATTTGGTCCCTAATACTGTAGACGTCACAGTTCTACAAACTGCAGGGATTAAAAGGAAGCTTATTAACTCACAGCTATCGACACCTGAATCCCAAAATCGAGGTGTCAGCAGAGCTGTGCTTCCTCAAACCTTGGGGAGAATCCCTCCCTGCCTTTTCCAGCTTTGGCTGCTTTGCAGATAATCTTTGGTGTTTCTTGGCTAGCAATGTTAAAGAGAAAATAATAATTTGATGGTATTTTTTGAGGCCTGGTAGAAAGACTTCACTCAGGACCACCTCCAGGACAGGCACTGGGATGCTGCTGTGGGAGTTCACAGGGTCGGAGAGACAGTGCTGTGGATACAGTGTGGCTCTCTCCAGCTGTGATACACAGGCTCTGAACACGTGGGGTTTAAGGGAGCAGAGAAGGAACCATTTGAAATTGGTCCTTACGGGGAACATTTTGTAAATGTCTCAGCCAGGCCACATCACAGTTTGCCCTGGAACTGTATCTCACATGGTTTCTGTGCTATAATACTAAATAAGCATCTGGCCTGCACATTGGTCAGCTTTCCTTAACTGTGACAAAATACCTGATAAAATCATCTTAAAGGAGGAAGGGCTTGTTTGGGCTGATGCTTTCAGAGGTTTCAGTCCTTGGTCAGCTGGCTCCAAAGCAGAGACATCATGGCAGAAGGGCATGGTGGAGGAAAGCTGCTCAACCCATGGCAGGTGGGAAGCCGAGAGAGAGGAAAGGAGCCAGACTGGAGGAGGTTGGGGACCAGATACAGTCCCCTCAAGTCACGCCCCCATGCTCACGTCCTTCAACTAGGCCCCATCTCCTGTTTCCACCACCTCTCAGTAATGCCGTCCAACACTACCCAAAAGCCCATCAGCAGTCAAGCTTTCGATACTGTGAGCCTTTTGGAGGACATTGTAGATGTCAAAACTAACAGTCTGTCAACACAAAGTAGCAAGTGTGAAATGTGAAAATAGGTTATTTAGAGCCAAGTATGAATGTCTGTGCTCCAGGAACACAGACTAAGTTACCCAGAGTGATATGGATTCTCTATGAAAGAGGGTGCATAAAATTTTATAGTCACAAAAGAAAGCAGGTGGGGCCATCAAGTACAAGGAGGTGGACAAATGTTTTCTATAGGGTGTAGATGTTCTCTTGCGCAGAGGAGTTAAACATGATTCAGCCGTATTCTCATTCCCAGCCTTAGGTTTTACAGGCCACAGTTGGTCAAGCTCATTGCACATTCCAAGAGTTTTATCCAGCAGTCACAGGACTCTGGGTCAGACACAGAGGCTGGCAGTAAACACCTGTTAAAGGGACTGAAGACACCCTGCGTAACTTGGTTTTCTCTGCAGCACCCACCTGTCCCCAAGGTCATGATGTTCCAGTCAGTGAAGTTGAATCTAAAAGCTCTTGGGTGCAAATGCAACTTCTTGGGGAATTTCAGTTCATAGGTCTTTTCCCTGGTTCCTGTCACACGGCCCCTAAAACCCTGGGAAAGTCTTCTGTGTGCTGATGAAGGAATGGATCCTGGGTGGTCCCTGGACACTCCAGATTGGGGGCCATTCCCCAGAAAGACCAAGCCAGGATTATAGGGTGGGCACTTGCAGGCCTCATCCCAGCCTCTGAGGAGTGGACAGGGCTACCAGGTCATCTCAGTCACCAGTGGCCAGTGGTCTAGCTGAGACCACGCAATGCAACCCCCTTAAGACTCTTAAATGCTGCATTTGCAAAGTCTGTGGGTCAGTCAGCACATCAAGGAGGTGCCGAGAGGGTGCAAGTGGGTGGTGATAAAGAGCAAGAGTGGCCATCCTGGCTCTCATGGTCCCCGTCCCACCCTGAGGTCTCCTGTCTTTGCACTCACTTCTGCGGCAATGTCTTCTTTCACAAGGCCCTCGCCAGAGCCAGGCAGATGTCAGCCCCTGCTCTTGGATCTCCAGAACTGTGAGCTAAAGAAACTTCTTTTCTCCATAAGCTCCTGCACCCCGGGTATTTTGTTTCAGCCACAGGAAATGGACAAGGATACCTGGTCGATGAGGGCTGGGAACCAGGTGAGGTCTATTAGCATCAAAGCCCACGGACATCTCAGCCAGTGGCCTGAGTGTCCCCAGGTACCCCTGCCTGGCCTGTGTGCTGGAACCACCTGGTTTTCCTCACCCACTCACCTAGCAATTCTTGAGGTCCTACGTCATCAAAAATGAACCAACAGCCTCAGTGGCGTGCAGCAGACCAGCAATGGTGCTGACACACACCATTGGGTCCTGCGAGTGTCTCTAGGCTGGTAATTTTTAATAGAGTTGAGAAATTCTGGCTAACGTTTGACCAAATCAGAGGGGACAGGTCCCAAATAAAGGGATCAAGAGGGTTTGCGTTAGCTGATCACCCACTCCACAATGTCTGTGAGACTTAGCAGTCTCTGAGACCTCTCAGCGTGAAGCCTGGGTTGGCCCACTGAATCTCCGAGCCTTCGTCTCTCTCCGTGTGTGCGGAGATCCAACCTGGTGTGACCACCTGGGAGGAGGCAGACGTCCCCCTCTCCTCCCTGAGTGACAGCCGCTGCTTTCCCACACTGCAGTGAACTCGCTCGGGATACAGCCTCCGTTTAAGCCACACTGATTGGAATGAAATAGCTGGCTCTCCTGGAAGTTCTGACACACTGTAGGACTGCAACATTTTTGATTACAAAGATTTACACTAAAACTTATGGAACTATATTAATTTATGAGTAACGAAATTTGCTCCTAATTACAGTAATGTGCTAGTTGAAAGAGCCATCAAAGACTTACTATTTACAACCACAGTGCTTCATTTTGGCACTGAAATGATATTTTGCAGTGAAAACTACCATGAAGATAACACAGGCCTCTGACAAAACCTAGTTTTGCCGTATGATGGCTCACCGCGCTCGCCTCACCGCGCCGCCTGCGCTCCCAAAGGCTTCGGCTCCGCTGTCACTCAGCCGAGGAACGTTCTCGCTGCTGCCCTAGTTTTCTCCACTCTCACCGTAAACAGAGGAAGGCTGCCCACGTTTGTCTTAGCCATTCGCGTTTTTCCTAACTTAAAAAATTTCCAGGGGTCATAACCGCGCTTCTATAAACTCTAGAGCCCAATGTCAGCTTATTTGAATGTAACTTTTTAGAAGAAATTGTGACCAAAAATCATCATTTTTACACTAAAATCTAGATGTTAACTTTAATTTGCTATATTGATGTCAAACATCATCTTCCAAATACTTAAAACTTTTAAATATATACTTTCTACTTTGTAGAAAAAATGGACAGATTTTCCTCAATTTAACAGTCTATAAAACCATGCCAAGATTTTAATTATGGATAATCTTTTTGTTTCAGGACCATCAGTCCCCATTTAATGCAGCGATTGTATTTTATCACCTACTTGAAGGCAGGTAATTTTTAACCACTAAATTGTAATTTGAGTCCTTTAATAATTGCATAGAGAACTTTATTTTAAAACGCAACAAGCACATTCCTTTATTTATGATGTATAAGTGCTAAAATTCCATTCAGTTCCTAGAAAAAGGTCTGCTTGGTGTATTTATATAACTCTGAACATTTTAGCAAAATAGTAGGGTTTTTCTTGCTTAAATGTTAAATGATTTTTAAATTTTAAAAATTTTTATTAGCCCACGTTTATAGTATATAATGATCACATTCATTGAGGGGAGTTGGTGCACATATACAATACATCTTAGTTCTTTGTATTTTCCCTTGCCCTTCCCTCTCTCCTAAATATTTAACACATTTTAGCATATTTGTAAAAGCTCAAATACATTGGTATTTCTCACTGTAACTGGTAACGAGATTATTCTCACAATAGAAATAAACATCGTGAAAATGAGACATGGGAGATGTTAATACTTATGAAAACAGAGTTGGCTTGTATAATTTCTGACATTACACTTGTATTGGGACCGGTGTAAGGTCCTAAAAATAAGCTATTTCTTTAATGAAAATTTAAAAAGCTGTCACTAATACACACCCAGTCTCAGGTCAGCTGCTGGCTGGAACCATGTGGGACTGGAACCCCGGGGAGGAGGCTCTGAAAGATTCCAGAAGGCAGCCGGGGAAAGCTGAACACACCTGGGACTTGGGCTTCAGGTGGGCACAGGGCGATGGCAGTGATAAGGCACAGTCAGAAGGCTGGAGCCGGATACCACGGATACCACGTGTCCTGTGTTGGGGTGAGGATGGGGGCTCTGTGGGGCCACCTTTGCAATCAGACTCCGCATGACAAAGAGGCAGCTGCCTCCCGGGGCCACTAGGCATGGCACACTCAAGGTCCCCAGCTGCCCCTCTGGAACATTCTTGTCAAAGCTGTTTGATGCAAATCTAATCAAAGTCTGCCCCAAAGTACAGTGGATAGTATGGCTGGCAGAAAGACACCAAGAGGAGAAAACAGGAGGGTCCAGAAGGGGGCAACAGGCATGGTCCCCTCGAAGGGTCAACTCCATAAACAATATCTGCAAAGACTGAGCTCAAAAGACACAGAACAGGCTCAGGAGAACCTTAATTAGAGCCTGGTGTGGGGGAAAAAAAGACGTAAAAGACATTTTGTGATCAAGGGGGTAAATTTTATACACATAACTGGGAACTGTCAAGTCACTGAGGCATAGTGAGGCCACTGTGGTCGGGCAGGAGAAGGGGCTCAGGGAAAGGCGTGCAGCTTTTTATCAGCGAGGACTCATTTTCCAATATTGCATTTCCTCCGAAATTAAATTGGGTCTTATATTAATTTTTGCTCCAAGAAACCATAGGGCTTGTTTGCAGGGGATTTCTTATGTTTTCATACCTAAAAATCCACATTTATTCATATACAGTCATGTCATCTTCTTCTGGAACATCATCGTAAGTCTCCGAACCCTGAACTACAACTTGAATGTCTTGCGACTCCATTTCCTACAGAATCGCTGGCCCCATCGCTCACGTCCAGCAGGACAGCTCTCTTCAACTAGATGAGCGCCGCTTGTGCATGTAGCCTGCTCGCAATGCGCTGGCAGCTTGGCTGTCAGTGATTTTATCCCACGAATTCTTCACCCACCTCATGACCTCTTGCAGGCTGGCCTCACAAAGTTTCCATTAAATCAAGTGTTAATCTAAGACTGAGGAGACAGGAGTGGCAACGAAAATAATGACAGTTGAGAATGACAGTCTGCACAAAAGTGACAAGAAATTGCAGGCACCAAAATTTAGAAAACGTTTCTTTCACACGAGTGTATTAAGTACATCTGATACAATACACAGCATACTGAATTGTGAAGAATCCTGTTACACAGCCATGTCTGTTCATTACCAAGTGTACGTTACTCGGGTATTGTGTCTGTACTCCAACTGCTCATTCAGCACTAAGTCCCGAGTTCATTTGTTCGCAAAGGCATTTGCCTCATCTTAAGGCACCCACTTTGGCTATAATTATAATTTATATTACCATTTATTTTATGTATTAATGTCAATAATATTATTTATAGCCAGCCATGGTGGCATACACCTGTAACTCCAGACCTCAGGAGGCTGAAGCAGGAAGATCACCACACATTCGAGGCCAGCCTGGGCTACATAATAAGTTCAAGACCAGTCTGAACTACAAAGTGAGACCCTGTCTCAAAAAAATATATTTAATTATATATATATTATAATTCAATACATCTGTCATGTGTTACAAGGGATGTATTAAATGCATCCATCTGGCTGACAATCTTAACCAGGACTTATTTTGGGAGTAGGGCTTATATTAGGAGCATCCTGACAAATCACGGTAGGATTTATTTTCCATTTCGGTCTTATTTTGGGAGGAAACACGGTACTTCACCTGGCTACATATTTAGATGGGGAGGAGGGGAGATAGATGGGCTAGTGGAAGGAGGGACGCCAACCACCCACACTCTCACACACTCTCTCCCCCTTGAGTGTGGGAGGGCCTCTGGCACACAGAGCTGATAATGTCACTTCCATGATTACCTACATGAGACTCTCCTGCCTTGAGAAATAAGCTGCCATGCTACCTGTCCTTGGAGGGGCCACAGCCAGGAGCTGAAGGCGGCCTCCCACCAACAACCAGCCAGAAAACACAGAGCTGGCCCCACATCCACGAGGAAATAAATGCTGCCCATGCCCAGAGCTAGCACAGGGGCAGATTCTTGCCTCCCGAGCATCCTTCTAAGAATGCATCTTCCTGAGACCCCGAAGCAGAGATGCAGCTGGCCAGGGCTCAACTCCTGAGAGTCAGAAACTGAGATGGTGAACGAGCTGTGCCAACCCAGAGAGAGCGGCACCTTGTTCTGAGGCAGAGTGCAGAGTCCTGTGCTTGCACAAATGGCGAGACAGAGATGAGGATGAAGACATGTGAGTCCTGCAGCGCGCGAGGTGGGTGTGCAGGTCCTCACTGTAACATCCGCCCGGCATCTCTGTGAGCTGGAAGGTTTCCATCTGGGAGCTCTTGCTCAGAAGATGAAAGGCTCTGGGGCTGGATGTGGCTGTTGATAAGTGTACCCCAAGACAAATGCACTTAAAGCCACCGAGTGGACACTGAAGATCATTAAAGTGAGGAAACTTGTGTGTATTTTATCACAGCGAAAATGACAGACGAGGAATCTCCAGCTCTAAGTATGCTTCTGGCTATTTTCAAAACCTCTTGTCCACTACTCCATGCCTGTCACAGCTGGCACGTGGGCCTCTTGGAGTTACACAAATGTACACGGATTTTTCCCTTTCAGGCCTTCACACACGCTGGTCCCGCCACTGGGAGCTTCACACCTTGTCCTTCTAGGGAGCCCAGAAAGATGGACTTTCTAGAGGAGGGTCTATCCTGGGTCTCCCCATCTTGCAGGGAATGGCAACTACTGTGCACAGCTGTTCAGGCTGTGCACTGCAAAAATACACTAGATACCTTACACCTTGCACTACAGATGTCTTTACCATTTTGAAATATTTTCACATTTTATGATTACTTTGTTTGAATCCAGAGATGAGCTATTTGGGTGTTTATTATGAAGGGCCTTGTTGGTTAGTCTTGACTTCAACTTGATTAGATTGAGAGATGCCTAGGAAATTAGTAAAGCACACCCGGGGTGTGTCTGTGGGGGCCTTTCTAAAATGCCTGGCATGTGGGACAGCACACAGAGAGGGAGGACACCATCCCACAGGGTGGGCACCGAAGGGAGCAGCCCAAAACACCCAGACAGGGTTTTTCTCAATTTTAACATTTAAGACTTTTGAAGAAGTGAAAAAAAATGCATGTTAAAAAAAAAACTGCAAGAGCACAAAAAGTTACAGAGGGAAAATTAATATCCCCACACACAAATGCTTATCTTGGAGCTGGTCGGCGTTACTGCGTGTTTGAGAATCCCGCTAGGATACATTCCCCTGATGGCGCTGCTGTGCCTCAGTTTCCTCCTCTGACATGGGGTTGGACGGAACACCCATCAGGAAGCTGTTGCTTGGCCAGTGGGCAGAGCTGTGACACGGCACCATGCAGTCACCAGGGCCCACAGCGCTGAAAAGGTAGACAGGTCCAATAGAGATGGGGGGTGTGATTCAAGGAAAGTAGCAGGAAAACGCTGAATGACTGACACAGCTGTAGAGTTTTCACTCACTAATTTCTCATATCACATATTTAAAACTTACCCCAAATTCTTGTTGGTCCAGACATCTGGACCTGAAGCATCCGTGCAGATAAGGAAGGCCAAGTCTCTCTGACTGTTTTTCAGACTTGTGATGACTATTACATCTTGTAACTGTCCTCGGAGCTCTTCCCTCATACGTCCCCTGTCGTCCCCGTGTGGCCTCATTTCCACTCGTGGTGTCCTGTTTATCTGCACAGTGATGATCCACACATCTCTATCTGCCAGGAAAGTGGCAGGCTGGGAACCCAGTGTCCCCGGCATCCCAGGCACCATGAGCTCTACAGTGGGACAGATGCCCAGCGGCAGAGTCAGCTGTCTGGAGCTCAAACCACACACTTCTGCCATCCTTTCTGTCTGTCACTTCCTTTTCTTGTACATCTGACTTTTGAGATTGTCCCAACAGCGACACGCTGATTTAATACAGCTCTGCAGAGTCTGGCGTGATTTCAGTCTGAAGGTCAATGTTTTGCTCCTATTTGAACATTATCTTTTTGTTCCTAGTTACCCCCAATGATGGTATTCCATTCCTAAGACTTATTCTTCTCTGACTTTGCACATAGAAAAACATTTTGCTTTTTCACTTATTCTTTCCACAAATAATATATTTGATATTGCTACATGAGCACTGGACTCTGCATTGCTGGCTAAATAAACAAGTAGTGTGTGGGCTGGTGATGTAGCTCAGTGGTAGAGCCTTTGCCTAGCATGAACAAGGCCTTGGCCTCAAACCCCTGCACCACAAGATAAACAAGTAACTATGCTTTAATAGAGAAAATAAATAATGAAACAAAAACCATGTAGTGTCTAGCACTTTTACTTCACTATATTTTAAATTTCAGAGACATGGGTTGCATAAAGTTTAATTCGTGGTCCAACATTTCTGTTACTGTTGCAGAATACAGCTCATTTTACACACTCAGCTAGCTATTTAATGAATTATTCTGAATACTGAAATGGGGACCAGCCTGTCTCATCACCACTACCAAAAGCTAGGTCATTTACATTCAACCAATCCTTTTGTTTTCTCCACCAGGACCCTCTAATCTATGTCAATTATTCCTTTTTCTTTCCTTTTAAAATGGATTTATTGCACACATATACTTACTGATAAGTACATTTTTATTCTAGTTATCTTTAACTTTATAATGAAGGTATCCTGGCATACGTAGCCTATGGAAGACTTTTCCCACAATTATTATTATATTTTTAAGATTTTTCTTTAAGATATACATCTCTGCTCTTTATTTATTTATTGGCAGGGCCTTCACAATGAGTTTGTCTTAGTTACTTTCTCATTGCTGAGGCACAATACCTGACATCCACAACTCTATGGAGGAAGGTTTATCTTGGCTCACAGTTTGTATACATTTCAGTCCATAGTTGCTGGCTCCAAGGCAGGGCACTTGGCAGAGGAGAAACAGTCCATGGCATGGTGGCAGTGGGAAGCAGAGAGAGATCAAGGGAGAAGGGAGGGAGAGCTAATCCCTGACACCCCCTGTTATGGCTTGTGTCTAGATGTCCCCCCAAAGCCTGATGTGGTCGTAGGTGGGGTGTTTCAGAGGTGGCTGGATCTAGAGTATGTGATGCTGGGTTTAAGTATGTGATGCTAAGTTTAAGGGTGTGTGGCTACTAAATTAGTCCACCAGTTTGGCCTACTTCTGGATGTGGATAATGGGAAGGCCCACCCTGGGCATGGGTGCCACTACCCAAAATTCGGGTAACCTGGAAGGGATAAAAGGAGAGGCAGGCTGCTGCTTCTTTGCTGCTTCACTGCCTTACTGCCTCCTGCCCACCATGAACTATTTCTGTTTTCCCCTCTGACTGCCACCCTGCCTTGGAGCCAGCCAACTGTGAACTGAATCCTCTACAAACTGTGAGCTACAATAAATCTTTCCTCCTTTAACTCAGGATGTTGAGTGTTTTGTCTCAAAAACAAGGAAAGCAACTGAAGACACTCCACTAGCAAACTGTAGATGATGCCACTGACACACACATTCTGCAAGACACATGTCAGACTTCTTTCCTGTAGTGCCAAGTTAGCTGACAGACTTTATATGTAGCCATGGTATAAAGTAAAATCAACTTATATTAAAATAACCTAGGAACGGTCTTATTTTAGATATTTTTTCCTGTTTGTCAATGATTCTGAATGTCCCTTTATATGTCTTTTTTGGGGGGGGGGATGCCAGGGATCAAACTCAGGGCCTTGTGCTTACTAGGCAAGCAGTCTACCATTTGAGCTAAATCCTCAACCTCTCATATGTCTTTTTAAAATGTATGTTTCCTCATCTATTCATACCTGTTCATAATCTATTGCCCATTTTTCTCTTGACCCATTTCTCTTTTTACTGATTTCTAATAATTAATTCCACTCTTCATTCTATTACATTGTCCATTGTATATATGTCTCCTTTCTGAGTAGCAAAACTCTGTCTCTTCTCTCCTCCTCTTCCTCTTCTTCATCTCTCTCTCTCTCCTGTGCTTCATTTAAGTGTTTTTCTGATGTTAGATTCATCCTCGACCAAATCCCTGACCCACTTTCTCATATCAGAGTGATTTGAATATTTCCTTTCTCTCTTTTTCTGGAGGATAAATCAATATTGTCTTTTAAAACTTCGGATGTAAACCTGTTTTCCCAGGAGGGAGTTTCCAGCTTCTGCTTCTCCGACACTGAGGACAGGTGCGGAACTCCATTTTCTAGCAGCAGGTAGAAGACTAGCCCTGAGTATTACCATCAGTCACGTTGCATTCTCGGAAGCAGAAGGCATCGTGTGATAAACTTCCACTCACAGTTTCAGGTAGCTCTTAAACTGTAGCAAATCCTACATCATACTTCCAAAGACCCTGATTAAAAGTTATAGACGGAATATGATGAATATAATTAAGAAACTATAGAAAGTAAAGAAAGAAAGAATGGAAATGAGCCTGCATACAGTGGAGTAAGAAAACCTGCCACTGTTCCAGGCTCAGGCAAAGAATTAGTTGAAGCTCAGGAGGCTGAGGCAGGCTGATTGCAAGTTCCAGGCCTGGCCAACGTAGCAAGACTCTGTCTCAAAACAAAAAATAAAAAGAGCAAGAGATGAAGCCCAGAGGTACAGCCCTGCTGGGTGAGATCCTTGGCACTACAAAAAACAAATAAGAAAGAATTTGTCAGACAACTACCGGAAACAGTCATAAGCTATAAGAAGAGTTTAGTACAGAAGTAAAGAGAGCAATACACGATCAAAGACTGTTAAAGTGTGATGAGTAGGATATTAAAACCCTGCATATAGGAGGATCTGTTTGTCTGCAGTCAAGATAAGAAATAACTTTGCTCACGGGAAAGGGCTGCCACGCAGGGAAGAGCAGACGGCCCCAGTGCCACAGGCCCACAGGCGAGTCCGCACACCGGGGACTCCAGCTCTTGGCTGTGGCTGTAGCTTGGCTGGCAGTGGTGGACACAGGCAGCAGTGGTGAGGCCCCAGACAGCCCTGTTAGCCCCAGTACTTTTGGAGGTGTGGCCAGGAAGCGCATCATGGCAGGAAGTGTGGCAGGGCAAAGCCACTTACCTCATGGTGGAAAGCAAAAGAGAAAAAGACAATCCCATGACCCCTTTCAAGGACACACCTGCAATGATCTAAAGACCTCCCACTAGGCCCCATCTCTTAAAGGCTCCACCACCTCCTAATGGCACCATCATAGAGGCATATAAATAAGAGAAAGTGAGATACTCTTTTAAAACTCACTTAAATGTGTGTTTTGTATATTACCTCAAACTAAAGTCAATTCTTCTCTAGACAAATTCAGACTATAGAATTAAGGCTAACTTGGAGAAAGACATCCTAAGTTTTTTTGTGTTTTGTTTTCTGGGTTTTTTTACATTTTGAAAAATGATATATTTTTTCTGAAATGTACCAAGTCATTTTTCCCTCTTTTATATTATTTATTAAATTTTGAATATAAGTTTGCAATACACAATAAATACATTCATCATGGGAAGCTGGTGCATGCGCAGGACGGTGTACCAGGTACTTCCGTACACCCCACACAGAGAGCATCTCCACCAGCCGCAGGTCTGCCTCCCTCGGCGTCCTACACACCCTCCCGCTTGTGGCTGCGCATCGTGAGCTCAGGCTGCCGCTTAACCTGCTGTGTCCAAAGTCAGAAGCTCTGGTGCCAGCTTGCAGGGTGAGTTACATTATAAATCTGGGAAATGTGGGCACAGTATAAAAAATTAGATTTCCACTGCTATTCTGACTTTACTCCAATGGTTTTTTTTTTTTCTTTTAAAAGGAGCTTTCAACTGCAATTAAAATAAATAACCCGAGAAACATCTGTGCACTACAGAGGATGTCTGTGATAATTCTAAAGGAAGAGAGCAATATGACTGCAAGGTTTACTATACCATAGGCATAGGAAGTGACCCTGCATGTTTTGGCCCACGGTGACCATTAAACTGACTAGTTGTTCTCTTTCGTAGTTTATTACAAAATGCATTTATTCATGGAAATGAATATGCTGTGGAACCCCTAACAGTAGCACACACCCATTGCTTTAGACAACATAGTGATCCCATACCAGGTTTCAAACAATACTACAAAGCAATAGTAATAAAAACAGCATGGTACTGGAACAAAAACAGACACGACCAATGCAACAGAATCGAGGACACAGACATTTCCCCAGACATATTCAAATACATGATCTTTGACAAAGGGTCCAAAAGCACGTGTTGGAGGAAAGATAGCCTATTCAACAAGTGGTGTTAAGAAAACTGGTTATCCATTTGTACAAGAATGAAACTGGACCCATATCTCTTGCCATACACTAAAAATCAATCAAAGATCAAAACATTTAAACAGAAACATTAAGCCTTCTGGAAGACAAAATAGGTGAAACACTGGAAGACATAGGAGTAGAAAAGGAGTTTCTAAACAACCTCAATTGCAGAGGAAATAGCAATAAGAATCGACAAATGAGATTATATTAGGCTAAAGAGCTTCTGTACAGCAGAAGAGTCAATTAGTACAATGAAGAGAAAACCTACAGAATGGGAGAAAATCTTTGCCAGCTACTCCTCAGACAGAAGACTAATATCTAGAATATATAAAGAACTCAGAAAAATTAAACCACCTAAAATTAATGACCCAGCCAAGAAATGGGCTAGAGAAATGAACTGACACTTCACCGTGGAAGAAATACAAATGGCCAACAAATATATGAAAAAATGTTCAACATCTTTGGCCATTAGAGAAATGCAAATTAAAACACTAGGATTCCATCTTACCCTGGAAAGAATGGCAGTCATTGGGAAGTCAAATAGTAACAAATGCTGGCATGGCTGCGATGAAAAAGGAACCCTCCTGCATTGTTGGTAGAAATGCAAACTAGTACAACCATTATGGAAATCAGTATGGAGATTTCTCAAAAGCCTGGAAGAAGAAGTCCCATATGACCCTGCCATTCCCCTATTAGGTATCTTCCCCAAAATAGCTAAAGACATCATACTACAGTGATATTTGCATACCCATGTTTATAGCAGCACAATTCATAATAGCTAAATTCTGGAAGCAGCCTGTATACTCATCAACAGATGATTGGATAAACACAATGTGGTATCTATATATGATGGAATAATACTCTGCTGTAAAGAAGGACAAATAAGAGTCATTTATAGGAAATCAATGGACCTGGAAAACATAAGGTTGAGTGAAATAAACCAGATTCACAAGCTTGAATACCATATGGTATCCCTCATTTGAGTGAGGCAAAATGCAAACAAAGAGAATGGTAAATATTGGATGCAAAAAGACAAGGGGACAGATCTCACCCAAGAGGCAAAAGGTCCAAGGGCACAAGAAGAGGCCAAAGTGGGAGGGGAACGAGAACTCAGAAGAATAAATATATCCTAAAAAGAAGAACCTAATAACCCAAACTCAAAACAATAACACATACACTAGGTAGTACAGTAACTTTATGTAATTGTGACTTAATGCTGCATCTATGTGGTCGTTCACATTGCTCGTTGTTATATGCAGAAGGCACAACATATTATGGTCTGTAAGCTTGTGTAATGGTCTGTAAATTTGTGTAATTTTGGATAAATTTTAAATTTTAAGAAAAAGCTGTCATAAAAGCTCAGCATGCCTGCCCTTTCACTTTCTGGAATACAAATTTCATGGTGC
>PVJO010000928.1:149615-160437 GCA_004026905.1 Hystrix cristata | reverse complement strand
AGTCACTCCAGCTGTGTTCAGCTGTGTGCTCTGTGTGACACTCTGCAAGGTCAGACCCCTTCAATGCCAATCAGAGGCCCCACATTCCAAGAGGAGCATATGGGTCTTTTTCTGTAGGGTCTTTTATCTGCAAGGCAGCTGCCGCTTCCCCCATGGGCTCAAGCTTCTCCTCCTACAAGTAGGCATGCACTGTCCACGCAGGTGTCACTTTCCTTGGCAAGGTCCTTTCTGGGGAGGGAGAATTTTCACTAAAGGGCATTGGATAAGATTTCAGGCAATGAAGGAGCAGCCATCTCAAAAGCTAACAAGGCCGACTCAAGAGGTTCTAAACAAACACAAGGGGAAGAGTGTCAGAAAGAATCCTTGCTAGGAACAACTCACTCACACTGGGCATGTAGCATGTACCAGAAAAGTGGACCCCGAGGAGACAAGTGTGTGCCTGTAAACATGGTTAGCAATTTACTCTAGGGTGTCTCCCAGCTAATAATAATAATGAGGGAAGAAGGAAACGATGGAGGAAGACAGAAAGGGCAGAAGAAAGAAGGGAGGAAAGAAGGGAGAGAGGGAAGGGAAGACAAAAGGAAAAAATAGAGAGAGTATTATAGACAGCTAAGTTAGGTAGAAATATTACAGGCAGACAGGGCTGGGCCCTCAATGGAGTCAGTGCAGAAGATGAGAATACACTACAATTATGGCTGGAGGCACATCCATCGAAGGTCAGGCCTCAAGATAAGGATGGAATGACCAGAGCTACAACCCTGGCTGAGGGATAAACAATGAACTGAAGATTATACTCATCTGATCCGATAAAGTCTAGCCAGACATCAGTCATGCAGGTGGGCAGTCAGGACCTCCAGATCCACCCCGTTCTGGAATGTCTTTGTTCTTTCCATGTCCATTTGCTACATGACCTGTTCCCCAGTGGATCGATATTACCCAAGTGACTACACTTAAAATGTTATTGGCTGATCATAGTTCTGATCCACGTTGTATCCACCTTGTGATTTTGCACCCACCTTGTGATTTTACTCTATAAAACCTCCTATAAAAAGTGGAGTTTGTTGGCATCCCATTCAGGTCTCCTCCTATCTCTCAGGAGCTTTCTCTCCCAATAAATTTTCCTACTCTTAACCTCTGTTGTTCCTTAGAATTCATTCTTCTGTTTTGGAGAACATGAACTCAACGTATATGACATTTAGCAGGGTGGGAGTTATATTTTTCCCCTAATATCATTTGGAGGTCTTCACCAAGATAATTGGAAGGAGGTAAGAGTTTGCTTTTGTTTCATGGATTCTCTATTATGACTCATTTAGGTGACCGGAAATTGTCATCCTTGTTTGTCATTTGCTCATGCCTTGTCTTTTATGCCTTAAATTTTTATGCCTTGAATTTTATGCCTTGTCTTTTTGTTAAACGAAATTTAAATTGAGAACATGGAAAGATTATGATGTTTCTTTGGTGCAACATTTTAGTTTTGCAGGCCAGATCTTATATTCCTGTGTTTGTATATGCTGCATTTGGACTTACTACTTGCTGAATTTACTGATGCTTCTTGTTGACCTGTCTGACTTGTTTTGACTATTGTGGTTTGTTATCTTAGACAAGACAGCAGCACAAAGGAAAAGTAATGTTAGAGCATCCCCTAGTGAATGGATTTTGATACTAACCAAAATGTGAAATGCCATAAAATGGGTCTTGTATGAAACCTAGTTTATATTTAAGAAATATACATGCCTATTCATGAATTGCAGGACCCCAACTTCCAGTTAAAGGGCAATTAGTGCCAGCAGCCGTACTTAAGACTTGGGGGAAAGGTTTCACTGGGATGGTTGGGCCTGATCCCCCTCTACACTCCAGAGGGGAACATCAAGGCTGTTCTGCCCCAGTTTCCCTTTCAATCTGACCTTCCACTGGTGAGGAGGCAATCTTAGCTCTTTAGATTCCCACTACCACCTTTCCAGGCTGAAAGTGATGACTTGTGGGCAAGTTGTCTCAATAACTCACTGTGAGCATGAGAAGAGAAGACCTTCTCTTTCTGATCTCATTTCTGATCTTTTCCTGTCACTTTCTACTTTTCTCTTTTCGAGGTATGTTTTTGCTAAAGATTAGAGAAGGAGAAACCCTAGGAGAGTCTATTAGCCTTTCCTACCCAACAACTGAGAACTTTTAAATTGGGCCCATAGAAAATGACTGTTTGTTAGCGCCAAAGATAAGGAATGTCGTCTTAGATGAGAGACACATACCCAATCTCTGGGTCAGATGAGACATTGGAGTTTTGCCTGTCCAAGACATCACATAAAAGTGATGTCCTGCTTGGTGTTCTGGACACAGTCTCCCAGGTACTGGAGACTGAACCTGAGACCCAGTGGAAAGAACCAACCTCTGGGTGACACTAGAGAGAGCTTTTTCCGTAAACAGCATACATACCAGCCAAAACACAGAATTTAAAGAGAGGATTTCTGAACTGTCCTTTCACCTCTCTTTCTGAACTGAAAGACATAAACTCAGTGCACTTGAAAGCCACAGCTCCCCTCTTTGGGTGGCTGGGATCATGTTCTGAGCTGTGCAGACACAAATGGCTTACCAAGTGGTGGTTGACACCATCCATGGGATTTGGTGTAGTCTATGGATTTATGCCGAGAAGGAGTCCAATGGTTCTCTTTTTTCTTGCTCTCCTGCTCTCAGAAAAGACCCTGACTTCCTTGTTCTCCTCTCCCCTCCTAGGTCTAATTCTCATTTGTGTGGGGGGAGACTGACAAATGTGCCTTTACTAACATGTAACTTGTGATTGCTAGAAAGCGAGTACAAGTTTTAACCTGTGAGTTTCATAAGTGTATCACAGATATAGAGACATAAAAATCTTTAGAGTAGGTTTTGAGTAAAACTTATCCTTGTCCCACTGCTAAGAAAGATTGACTAGTTGATTTTGTAGATAGCATAAATGTCCTGGAGATTTCTTTGCCTTAGGGCCCAGGGCAGGATTTTTCTGAGCCATTACTTGACTCTGTCTGTCTCTAGCGGTAACGTCTTTTGGAGGCTAGGAAGTGCTGCAACTACTTCCAATCTGTCCTTTGATTTTTCTCTCTCACTCTCTTACAAGGAGTTGGAAAGCAGTTGTTCAGGCCTCTTGATCATTGGTTTAATTTTGTTAGCAATGCTTCCATCTCTGAACATGACTGCTGGGGTGGGAATCACTTGTATCTTGTACTTTTGAAAACCCAGGTTGAAGTTAAGAGTGTGAGTTTCCGGAGAAGATAGACGCATGTGTCAGTGAGAGTGGCTAATCCAGCCTGACCTATCTTCTGATTACTGTCCAGGAAGCAGCCACCTGCTGTGTGTTATGTATTCTGGTCACCAAACATCACTAACCAGGTCTAAGCAGAAACACTAACAGCTGTAAAGTTAAAGCCCCATGGGAAGCAACCAACTCCCAGCTCCCAGGACCTTCCTGAGGCCACAGCTGTGAAACAACAAGGATCTGTGAGTCACACAGGATGCCTGCAACCATGAAAGGAATGTCTAGCTCCTCTGGCCCATACCCCCCAGTTCTCACAGCCTCAAGATAAGGAGGAACAAAGAAGTACCCTAACCTGTGAAAGTTTCCTGGGGCAACAGAGTCCCTCACCCCTTCCCGCCATAACTCCTATAAAAACCCCAAGCCCCTTTATTCTGAGAGCTTCTCCATTTCCCTTCCTGTTCTGGAGAAGTTTCCCCTTTGGCTTTATTCCTAAATAAAGCTCACTGCTGCTGTCCTGAGGTCGTGGTCTCCTTTCTCTGGTACAGTCTCTGGTACAGTATATTCACACTGTGGAGGAGGGCACCTCCGGGGATGCCTTGAGCATACAGAAACCAATTAGGGATTAAAAGGGGTGTTTATTTTCCCCTTGTTTTACAGATGGGGAACTCAATGTCCAATTCTCTTACTCCTTTGGAATGCATTCTTAAGCACTGGAAATTGTTTGGCCCTCATGTGTTGAGAAAGACCTGTTTGATATTTTTCCGTACCCGCGTGGGGCCTGCCTACCCCCTAGAGAGAAAATTGAATGCAGAGGGAAGTATTGATTATGATACTGTCTCACAACCAGAATTGTACTGTAGGAAAGAGGGAAAATGGTCAAAGCTACCTTATGTTCAGACTTTGTTTGCATTAAGGGATAACCCTTACTTGTGTTCAAAATGTAGATGTAAGCTACAGGAAGACCAGACACCTCTGGCCCCCAAGGCACAATCAGATGCGTCTACCAGTACTGAGCCTGAGGCACCTCTCCCTTGCCTCTTAGATCCTAAGGGTGAGGTTCCCAAACCAACCTTAACTGAAGCCTCTACTGGGCTGTATCCATCTTTATCTGATTTTATTCAAGCTCCTTGGGGACAGTATCCATTACAGGAGGTGGGTGAAAAATTTGATGCTACTCGTGTCCATGTATCCTCTTCTCTCAGTGACCTCAAATAGATCAAACAAGATCTAAGAAAGTTTCCAGATGACCCTGATAAGTACACCGAGCTTTTCAGGGGACTTACACAGACCTATGAATTACACTGGAAAGATGTCATGTTATTCTTAAATCAAACATTGACTTCTAATGAAAGACAGGTAGCATTACAAGCTGCCATTACATTTAGAGATGAGTATCATATTGTTAATTTTAGAAGGTCAGAAGACAGACAGCCAGAGGAACATCTAGTTCCTACTGGAGCCCAAGCAGTCCCTACACAAGATTTCCTACTGGCCTACCTACCAGATGGAAGACTTGGACAGGAAACATCTTCAGACATGTATTCTTGAAGGGCTAAGAAGGATGAGAACTAAGCCCTCCAATTATCTTAAACTGTCAACTACTCATTAGGAGAAAGATGAGAAGCCCTCTGCCTTCTTAGATCATTTACAAGAGGCATTGACGAAACATACCTCCCTGGCTCCTGATTTGATAGAAGGATAGATTATTCTTAAAGACAAGTTTATCACCCAATTAGCCTCAGATATTAGAAAAAAGTTACAAAAGATAACTTTTGCTCCAGATAGCTCACTTGATACTTTAGTGAGAATTGCCTCCGCAGTGTTTTATAATTAAGACCGGGAGGAAGCCAAGGGGAGAAAACAAAGAGACCAAGAGAAATTGGCTGCCTTGGTTTTGGCCTTAAAAGGAATAGACTCTAAGTCTCATTCTCAAAGCTCCAAGAAAAGCTCAAGGACTAAACTCACCCGCTAGTGCTGCAAAAAGCCAGGCCACCTTAAGAGGGACTGTCACAACAAGAAGGCCCCTGAGCCATCCCCTGACCGAAAAGGTGACCACTGGAAGTCGGACTGCTCCCTGAGATGGAGGTCCCAGGGATCAGACCCATCTTACCAGCTGGTCCAGAAAGACTGAAGAGTCCCGGACCACTCTCTGCTTCTCCCTCTGGCTGGACCGTCATCTCCATGGAGGAGCCCCAGGTAATCACGACTATAGAGGGAAAAGAAACCAGCCTGTTGCTGGACACTGGC
Source organism: Hystrix cristata (assembly GCA_004026905.1). Taxonomy (NCBI): domain Eukaryota; kingdom Metazoa; phylum Chordata; class Mammalia; order Rodentia; family Hystricidae; genus Hystrix; species Hystrix cristata. The sequence continues at coordinate 154,952 of PVJO010000928.1, read as the reverse complement.
ATGTTCCTCTCTATCCTTCTTTTCAACTCTGGTCTTCCTTCTAGCCATCATAACTCAGTGAAAGGAGTCACTGGACAAGAGGTAACTAACTCACTGTTCTTCACAACCCTTAGGCTGTAACTGGGATGGCTTTCTCTTCTCACATTCCTTTTTGATTATGCCTGAGAGTCCAGTTCCCCTCCTGGGGAGAGATAGCTTGTCTTGTTTGAATACTGTGATATACATGATATATGCTGCCTTCCTCTCATGGAGACAGAAATAAATCCTGAAGTATGGGCAACTAAAGGTAAAATAGGCAGAGCAATAAGAGCCGCACTGGTGCAAATACATCTTAAAAACCCTACTGTTTTTCCTTAGCAGAGGCGATACCTGCCAAGGCCTGAAGTTAAAAAGGGACTATTGCCTTTCATTGACAATTTAAGGGCAGAAGGTTTACTTACACCCTGTAACAGCCTTGCAACACTCCAATCTTGGGAGTCAAACACCCAACAGAGAATGGAGGTCAGTACAGGACCTTAGATTGGTAAATGAAGCAGTAGTCCCAATCCGTCTGGTGGTACCTAACCCGTATATCCTTCTTCCTCAGATCCCAGAAGATGCTACCTGGTTTTCAGTGTTGGATTTGAAAGACGCCTTCTTTTGCATTCCTTCACATGCAGCTTCTCAGTTCTTTTTTGCCTTTGAGGATGCTCATGACCAGGCCTCTCAACTGACTTGACTGTGCTTCCTCAAGTGTTCAGAGGCAGTCTTCATCTTTTGGGCAAGTGCTTTCCCACAACTTAGTTTGTTTTGAATTTTCACAAGTCACAGTCCTCCAATATATCGGTGATATACTGCTATGTGCCCCCTCAGAGGGGCTCTCTAGCCAGGGCACACATGCCTTGCTAAATTTCTCGGCGGACAGAGGTTATAAGGTCTCTAGGTCTACCTTTACAGCCTTGAGGTAAAGTATATAGGCCTTATCATATTTAAGGGAACCCAAAGACAAGGGGAAGAGAGAATTAACCCAATACTCTCCCTTCCCACAGCCCAGGACTTAAAGCAGCTAAGAAGATTTCTAGGAATTACGGACTTCTGTTGCCTTTGGATAACAGGGTATGGTGAGATTGCATGACCCCTCTATCAGCTTATGAAGGAAGCCCAGAAGTCAGATATCCATACTTTAACCTGGGAACTTGATTCCCAGACTGCTTTCCAGAAGCTTAAATAAGCACTTCTAGATGCCCCAGCACTGAGTCTGCTGACAGGACACCACTTCAATCTATATATTGATGAAAGGCGGGGCACAGCTTTGGGAGTGCTCTTGCAGAATGGAGGACCTGCTCCACAGTCCATAGAGTATCTGAGTCATGAATTAGACAGAGTAGCAAAGGGATGGCCTGCATGCCTTAGGACTGTGGCTGCCTTGGTACCAGAGGCATCCAAGCTGACTTTAGGCAAGGATCTCACTGTCTAGACACCTCAAAATGCGGCAGGCCTTCTTTCTTCCAAAGGAAGCCTATGGCTATCAGACAACTGGCTTCTTAAATACCAGGCTGTACTTCTAGGAGGACCAGCTGTTCAAATAAAAACACGTTCTTCCTTAAACCCTGCCACCTTTCTACCAGAAAAGGAGGAAATTGAGAATGAAAGACATGACTGCAAACAGGTAATTCTCCACATATACACAGCCAGAAAGAACTTATTAGACACACTCCTTACTAACCTTAACTTGACTCTCTGCTGTGATGGCAGCTCCTTCATGGAAAATGGGACAAGAAAGGCAGGATATGCAGTAGTGACTCTACATCAGACACTTGAAAGTTCCTCACTTGCCCCTGGGACTAACGCCCAATTAGCAGAACTCATAGCTCTGACAAGGGCCTTACAAATCAGTTAAGGAAAGAAAGTCAATATGTATACTGATTCAAGGTACACTTACCTAGTGCTACACGCTCATGCACCCATATGGAAAGAAAGGAATTATCTAATGGCCAATGGATCTCCCATAAAATATCCCAGGAGATAGATGAACTTTTATCATCTGTCTACATCCCCTCCAAAGTGAGAGTAATTCACTGTAGAGGACACCAAAAAGGAGTTGATGAAGTATCACAGGGTAACCAACTGGCTGACACAGCAGCAAAAGAAGCTACTCAAGAATCTTTGCTTCTGGTTCCCTTGATCTGGGAAGGGTCCCTTGATCATGCGCCACCCAAATATTCTCAGTCAGAAGTCGAATGGGCTCTATTCCATGGGTGTCAGTTCCTTCCATCAGGATGGTTACAATCAGATGATGGTAAATTGTTGCTTCCCGGTGCTAGCCAAGGGAAGATTATTAAGTCTTTACATCAAAACTTTCACGTGGGGAGAGCTAAGACCCATCAGATGGCCTCAAAGTTGTTCATAGGAAAGGGACCTTCTCAGACAATACAACAGATAATTAAGACATGTGAGCTCTGCCAAAAGAACAATCCTCTCAACTGGACCGTTACCCCTCCAGGTATACACAGACATGGTAAATGGAGAAGACTGAAAGCTTGATTTTACTCATATGCCAAAGAGTAAGGGGCTCCAATACCTATTGGTCTGGGTAGATACTTTCACCAAAACCAGGGCTGGGTGGAGTGGTACATGCCTATAATTCCAGCTATTGGGGAGGCTGGGTCAGGAGGATTGCTTAAGCCCACAAATTCAAGATCACCCTGGGCAACAAAGTAAGATCTTGTATCAAAAATAATAATCATAAACTTCCTCCTGTGTTTCCTTCTACAGCTATATCATAATTTTAACACAGATAGTACATTTGGGGTTACACAACCACTCACATGAACCTGGGCAATGCCCCACGGCCAGGCCTACTGCCCAGAGGCAGAGAAAAGAAAAACAGGGCTCCAGCTGAAGGCTCAGCCCCCGAGGCCCCAGTGGAATGCTTGGCCCCTCAGGCTTGACCCTGACTAAGTCTGCAACTGTGGAATCCAGGTCTAGGCTCAGTCACTGGTAACTTTGAACTGGTTCTGCATTGTTCTTCTCTGCACAGGACAGCAGAAGTGCCAGCCAAACAATGGACCTGTTCCTGGACAAGGCAAAAAAAGCCTGGAATAGGAGACTGAACATGGCCAACTAGAGGAAGAATCACATCAAAGAAACTGAGGATGGGGGAACAATATGGATGAAGAGAGGAGGAGCCACAGTGGAGCTTCCCTGTGAAAATGGACTAAATCCAGGTAAGCACACATCTGTATTCCAAAATTAACCTGAAATAAGAGACTTGTAGATCAAACAAAACATAGATATAGGACTTTATGGAACAGTGAAGCAGCCCACAGTGCTGCCAGCGGGACCCCAACCTGCATGTGTGGAACACAGCCGCCATTCTGAGAAAATCCTAAAATTCTGAAGGACTGCAATAGCAGGATAAACTCCAGCCGCACAGGAAAGATTTGAGATAGAAGACCGCCAATCTTTTTTTTTTTTTTTTCTTTTGGCCTTCCTTCAAACAGAGGACACTGCAGCCTGGCAGCAAATTTCACTGGCACACAGGAGGAAAGTGACCAGGAAGCTGCCCCCTCCCACAAACTGACCAGCTGCCAGAGTTTTGTGTTTTTTTTGGTTTTTTTTGTTTTTTTCCAAGCCATAGCTACTAAGTGAAACCTCTAATGCCAGTAGTGAACAGGACAACATCACTTCAGCCTACCCTGCTTTCAACAGCCAGCTGTGAAAGAGGAGAGACACAATACTTGAACAGTACACTTCTTCAGAGAAAACCTTTCCATGACTGCACCCCATAGGACCCCTGCCCTGTATCCACCACTGCACCCTACAGCACCTCTGCCCAGTATCTATGGCTGCACCCCCCTGCAACAGCCCTGCCCTGCTTCTAGCAGCCAGGAGAAAGGAGAGAGGTGAGAGGCATCCCTGAAGAGTGGAACAGGAGGCTGTGCAAGGACCTGAAAGTGCCAACTGTACCCATGTGCCTGAGAGCAGTGTGAACAAAAGCTATGGCAACATAAAGGGTAAGGGCATGTGGGTGACCTGCCAAGGGACTCCCAGAGAACTGCTGGCTGAAGACTCTGCCTCAGCCTCCACACCTGCAAGCCAAGATCAACACAGTACCCAGCACTAATTCCACTGCAGACTCAGTGGGGCTACACAGCACAGATTTGGGCTCTGGCTTAGACACTACCACAGAATTGTGGACATAGAAGAATTTCATTGTATTTTTTTGGTTTTTCATTTGTTTGTTTGCTTTTTTGTTTGTTTTGTTTTCCTTTTTCTATCTGCTCCTTGCTTGTTTGGGCTTTTACTTGTGTTGTCTTCTCCCTTCACTCTTTCTATCCTATCTTCTTCTCTAGTTTCTCAAAGCTTAAGTGATTTTTTTTTTTGTCCTCCAGGCTTGCCTCTACTATATTTCTCTTCATTTAACTCTCTGCTTTTCCCCTCCCACTCTTAATCCCAAACACACACACATTCACAAACACACACGGTAAAAACCACTCTACTAATGGGAAACACACATACAAGTTCTTGGTTTATGTTGGATTTTGTTATATAACTGTAGATCTTGAGTCTTTGGTTAAAGGTACCGAATTAATAGTTACCACAGTCAGTTTCCTGAATGTGCCTAATGTTATTGTTATTGTTAATGTACTGCTATAGCCAGGGTGTCAGACCTGTTATAGTCAGTTGTACTTTCTTGTATGACAATACTGTGATTGTCTGGGGTCATAATCATTATTATAGTCCAGTATCAAAAAAACTAAGTGCTGAGCAAAATAGTAACTTCTTATCCCTGTTAAATTGGGAAGGTAGGATCTTGAGACAGACACAAAGACCAAGAATTACCTACACCTAGAAGACATCTCTGAGGAATAGATATTTCCTAGGAAAGCCTTCATACTTGTCTTAAAGCTACCTACCATAAGCAAACTATGAACAGCAACACTGAAAACAAACTAAAAAAAATTACATATATATGTATTTAAAAAAATAGGGGCTGGGGATTTAGCTCAGTGATTAGAGTGCTTGCCTTGCAAGCACAAGGGCCTGAGTTCGATCCCTGGCACCACAAAAAAAAAAAAGAAAAAGAAAAGATGCAGAAGTAAAATACAATCTCAGACCTTCAGCCTGCAAGAACAAGTCCAGAGGACAATGAAATAGAGGAAACCCAAAGCCACCCAACTGAACTTCTAGAAATGATAGCAGGAGAAGCTGAAAAACAGATGAATGAGACTATAGAGAAAACCAGGTTAGAAATAACTGCTCAAGTTAAAAAAGAGATGATGGGTTGAGAATTTAGCTCAGTGTTAGAGCACTTGCCTAGCAAGCACAAGGCCCTGAGTTCAATTACCAGCACCC